>JAJDFE020000430.1:0-32081 GCA_021527465.2 Geoglossum glabrum | reverse complement strand
TGCCGATAAGATTTTTTTTTGGGGTCAACCCCTCCGGTGCCCCTACCAATTCTGCCGGTGCCCCTACCAAATCGGCCGGTGCGTATACCGAGACCCTTTTTTTTTTGGTCGATTTTTTTCTATTTTATTTTATTTTATTTGGTTTATTTTTCGGGCTTTTTTTTTCCCGGATGCCTGTCTCCTCCCACACGGGGGGGGGGGAGGGAGAGTATGTATGTATGTGTGTGTATGTAGCGGCGATGGAGAGAGAGAGAGAGGACGTTGTATATACCATGATGCTGCCCTTTTTTTTTTTTTCGGAGTGAGGTCGTCGGTCGACGAGTTGAAAAAGTTAACGGGGAAGGAGGGGTTGGTGTGGCGGGTTCTGTGATAGGTTGGCTGGGTGGGTTCTACTATGATTTATTATTTGTACGGAGGTGTAATAATGATATTGCTTGACACTGTGAGCACACACACACACATACACTTACAAATTATTCTGCATCTCTAGGTGATTGTATTCTTGCTAGGTCAGCACTAGTAACAAGGCTACGGTTCTACAAGCCGCAGGGTTTGCTACCGTGGTATGCGAGAATCTCGCGATATAATAATTATCGACTTTGTAACAATATAAATATGTTGCTCCACCGCCGGTCTCAGGCTCTTGGAATAGAGTCCGTTGACCCGACCATATATATATATTCTTGTACTGCGCGACTCATTGTATTCATCTCGGTTAAGCCTCCACAAGGCTCTTGAATTCCAGCCGGTACTTCTCCTTTGCCTACTTTGCCAGCGCGGTAGCCGTCTTGGACAGTTTTTGAAAAAAAAAAAAAAGGCCGTTATCCGTCGTGTCCCTATATGCAATGTGCAGTTTTCCAGTCCATGCCAATGACCGTCCACCCAAAAACTGGGAGATTTTGCTCTGCTCTCGAAAAGCCCATAGCGTGGACTCCCACTCCCGAATTTTCGTCCTCAACGGTACAATCCAGGAAAAAACAACTGCAATCCATACCAAAACATATATTTTCATAACATCTTGTGACCGGTGCGGGTCGGCCTGCTAGCGTTCATGGCTCGCAGTACTACCCCTTATCCCATTGCGATTGTAATACCACTTGCCGTTGTAGAGAGGGATATGCTGGAAGAAGAGTGGCGGGTAGTACTTCTGTATAAGCACATATTCGCCTTGACCCCCTGTGGCACAGATGTTGAGAATAATATATTATAATCTAACGTTATACGCTAACGGAAGATTGAAGTAGCTTGACTGTAGCCTTGTGCCCATTCTTGGCTGCCCGTGAGAGCGGTGTTTGGCCATAGTTGTCCCTTGAATTGACGTCCACGTTGCCGGAATCAAGCAGTAGCTTGACTATGGTCTCGTGCCCATTTGCAGCTGCATATGAGAGTGGTGTCCAACCATGACGGTTTTCCTTTAAATTGACGTCCGCCTTGCCAGAATCGAGCAGCAGTTTGACTATGGTCTCGTGCCCATTCGCAGCTGCGAATGAGAGAGGTGTACGACCATGATAGCCCTCCTTTAGATTGACGTCCACCTTGCCAGAACCGAGCAGCAGTTCGACTATGGCCTCATGCCCGTGCTCAGCTGCCCACAAGAGCGGTGTTCGATCATCACAATTGTCCTTTGAATTGACATCCACCTTGCCAGAATCAAGTAGCAGCTTGACTATGGCCTCGTGCCCATTCCTGGCTGCTATTGAGAGCGGTGTCCAACTATCGCTGCCCTTTGAATTGACATTCACTTTATTAGAATCGAGCAGCAGTTTGACTATAGCCTCGTGCCCATTATGGGTTGCGAGTAAGAGCGGTGTCAGGCTATTGTTGTCCTTTGGATTGACGTCCACGTTGCTGGAATCAAGCAGTAGCTTGACTATAGCCTCGTGCCCATTCTTAGCTGCCGATGAGAGCGGTGTCCAACCGTAGTTGTCCTTTAAGTTGACGTCCACATTGCTGGAATCGAGCAGTAGCTTGACCATGGTCTCGTGCCCATTCCCGGCTGTGAATGAGAGTGATGTCCAACCATGACGGTTTTCTTTTGAATTGACGTCCACCTTGCCAGAATCGAGCAGCAGTTTGACTGTGGCCTCGTACCCATTCCCAACTGCGAATGAGAGCGGTGTACAACCATCGCTGTCCTTTGAATTGACATCCACCTCGCTGGAATCAAGTAGTAGCTTGACTATGGCCTCATGCCCATTCTTGGCTGCTAATGAGAGCGGTGTACAACCATCGCTGTCCTTTGAATTGACATCCACCTTGCCGGAATCAAGCAGCAGCTTGACTATGGCCTCGTGCGCATTCACAACTGCAAATGAGAGCGGTGTCCAACCATAGTTGTCTGAATTGACATCCACCTTGCCGGAATCAAGCAGCAGCTTGACTATGGCTTCGTGCGCATTCGCAACTGCAAATGAGAGCGGTGTCCAACCATAGTTGTCCTTTGAATTGACACCCACCTCGCTGGAATCAAGCAGTAGCTTGACTATGGCCTCGTACCCACACCCGGCTGCCCATAAGAGTGGTGTCCGACTGTTGTTGTCTTTTGAATTGACGTCCACGTTGCTGGAATCAAGCAGTAGCTTGACCACAGCCTCATGCCCTTTCTCAGCTGCCAATAAGAGCGCTGTTTTACCACATTTGTCCTTTGAATTGACATCCACCTTTCCGGAATCGAGCAGCAGCTTGACCAAAGCCTCATGCCCATTATATACCGCCAGCCATAGTGGCATCCGGCCATCTTCATCTATTGCATTCGTATTCACTATATTCCCTTGAAATACTCTGAGTAGCAGGCCATACATAGCTAGCTCTTCATCTGGAGTGCACAAGATATGCTGCAGCCAATACGATTTTGCATAAAAAATAAAGTGAAATTCATCCACCGAAAGGGAGTTGAAAAGCTTGCTTGCTTCCGCAAGAATTGGACCGATATCACAGTTAGGCCGTTTCCTGGACTTTAAGAGCTTCAATGTGAGATTTCGAACATTACTTGAAGATTCTAGTGTTGAACGAATGATTCTGGACGGCGCTGATCCGGCCCTTATTTGTGGAATTACCGTGGTGGATATCTGGGTTCCGAAAATGCCGTAACTGAGGTAGGTAACGATAATATCTACCATCTTCCTCTCTGCACTGTCAATTGTAAATGTTATGTTATTTGAATCTTTAAACCCACTGAAGAGGAATTGCTTAACGCTGTGGTGAACAAATCGCACAGTCAACTCCTCTTCGTCGATGGTAAGGAGGCTTCCGCAGCAAGTCAATGTCGAAAATATGTCATTAAGAAGTCTTGCCGGATTCCAGACAGCGTCGCCGGGAACTACACTCAAGGCTTCTCGAAGTTCTTCTATTGTTAACGGGCGGTGAGCCACAGCAATGAGTTCCAGTATCCGTCTCTGATAAGGCTTTCCTGATGCTTCCGATCTCAGTAAGATTTGCGAGAATGTTTCTGAAAGATCCTTAGGAAGATCTGCCAGAGCCTGGAGAATGGCGTCATCCGTTTTCATGAGGCACAAGGATTTAATTTGAAGAGCCACCCAAAGGAACATTCCTTGTGATCCTTCCAGAAGAGTATCTTGTATTTTCAGTATAAGGCTGGGATCTCCTATCACTAGCTCTTTAGACTCTATACAGCTCGCTAGCTCTGCCTCAATAAATGCCTCAATATCAGGATTTTCATCAGGAATCGAGGTGATTCTAGCGGCAATGAACTGTCCTGAGCTTAATACCAAGGAATTCTCGGGATCGAGTCTGATTGAAGCACAAAGAACTAGTGCAAATGTCTCCTGGAGCTTCCGGAGTTGTCGAATCAACACCTCCCTTTCAGCGTAGTCACATTCATCTAGTCCGTCGAGAATGAAGTACGCTTTGCGATCGGGTGGAAGGGCACGTTGGAGCAAAGTGAATATTCTTTCAAAATCCAGGGCTGAAGTGGTCTCATCGAGGATTTCCGCCACCATCGCAAGGTCTGGAATCGGGAGCAGTAATTGGCGAGCCAAAGAACCGAAAACTGTCCGTGCCTTCAAGCTTTGGGGAATGTCGTGCCGGCAGAAGAAGTAAGCCACTGCATGATTCTTACTTTGAACATGTAGATTTATATCATCGACAATATTGGCCAGCAAAACGGACTTCCCAGATCCTAGCTTGCCTGTATATATAAGTGTGCAGGAATCTGCCCGGCCTTTCCAGTCCTGGTATTCAGCATTTTGATCAAATAAAGTTGCGCTTCCGACCTTTCGAGTTTGCTTCCACGTAGTCTCATAATCGTACTTGGAACAAAGATCGAGGACTCGTAGATTCGTCTTCATCTTTCGCTGAAGCGATATAGATTCAATGTACTTGCTGGAAAGAGCTCTAAACCGGAAGTTCTCCCGGGATTCCTCGTCAATCTTCTTGGCCATCAGCAGGTTTGCCTCCTCTTTGATCGTATTCGCCCAGCGGTCGAGCTCTGATTGGTAGGTTTTCACATCAGAGTCATTCAAAGCAGATGCAAACTGCCCGATAGCCGACTTCTTGGTAAATTTCAACACTTGATGACAAAGACGAACCGCCACGATGAAATATTCGGATAGATACGATTGTATATTCGTGGATTGGGAATAGAGCAAGGCCATCATTTGGTATCGGGGGGCGGAGCAACCGACATTCATGAGGAGGATTGACAACTTGTCAAGATAGGAAGAGAAGTTTACAATGGACTACGAAGGTATTAGTAAAGAACACAGCCAAGGAGGTCAAGAGACACCAACGAGCAATGACATCCGCACTAACGACCAGACGCCACATGCAATTATGTTCTGGGAGCCGCCTACGATGACGTCCCCGATGGCAGCGAATTGCTGGGCAGCTTGGAGGAAGTTGGTTAAACGAGGTCCAAAACACCGCCTGCCGCCGACCCCTCCAGAAGCCTGGCGGTCAATCTCTGCTGTGAGTCGCATGACATCACTGGGATCTGGAGGGGAATCGCGCGATTGGGATCTATAGGTCCGGAAGGTAGTTTTCTGCTCGTTCGAGAGGTCGGCTTCGAACTGCGAAACAGCTTGCGCGAGGCGGATCTCGGGCTTCAGCCGCGAAATATTTGCCAGCAGAGTAGACATGGGAGGTGACGCCCTGAGAGGCTTGGAATAACGGAGCGTACCAAGTTCGCATGCGAGAGCTTCCCTGGAGGATTTAAGAGAAGATGGAATGCGGCTGAGGCTGATTGTGTGGGGCACTGCCGCCCACTCATCGCCCACCAGTTGGTAACTTCCTGCACAGCGGTGTACCAATCAAAAACAAAGACAGCAAATGTCACCGGGAACAAGGCCCTCGAGCATTTTCAAGTATTCCACAGAGTGGCCTATGCCCAACCTCCAAACCCAAGCACCCGCTATTAACCCGGGTCCCACCATCGGATGCGTTATGTACAGTACCTTGCGGAGGTCATAGTTGGAGACGGCCTGGAGGCCAGACGACTTGGGAGGGCTTATCCGGGGGCATTGGATCTGCTGGAATGGGACTGTGAGTTAGCACTTATGTGGGCAAGAATGGCCTTAAAAGATGGATTGTACTAATGCCAACTGCTCTATACTCTAAACTTTGAAAAAAGCAGCAGGCTCCGAGCGGGTGAGCAATGCCGCCCTGCGACTGGGTAAGTGATTAATGGAACGGGTACGGTAGTCGAGTCGCGCCGCAAGAATCTTATAAGAATATGAATACCACTCCGATCCTGGGCTTCTGCCATAAGAATATATAAGAATAATCGCGCTATAAGAATGGAGTCAGTCCATTGCCCCAACGATATTCTTGCAGCGCGACTCGACTGTATATATATGTATATATATATTCCAGAATTTCGGCCGCCGCAGCTCCCGGGGGGGCAACCCAACCCGCCTCCCACCAATCCCACAACCTCCCCCTCCCCTCCTTTCTGAACCATTTCCCCTCTACTTCTCTACTTCAAATTATACAAGTCCAGAACCGAACCATATATGCGTCCTGTGCACAGGGGCAATACAATTTTCCGCTGAATCTGATTAGGGGGGTTTACTGTGGGGTGGGGAGACTTTGTTTTGCCCGGTCTCTATAGGATTTGTAGGAGGTTGTTGTTGTTGTTGTTGTAATATGGGCTAATCCCGCAGGACCTTTTATCGTTATGTTATTCGTTTTTATTTTTTGCTAGTGGTGCGGATATCTTGCTTGTCGCGTATACAAGAAGGCGATTGATTTGTGATATGGACTAGGTCGTGGCTATTCTAGGATAGTAGTTTTTTCCATTATTGTTATTATTGTACTAATTAGCTGGGTCTGGAGTATTGTGTTCTATCGTAGTAAGCCAGTGAGGAAACGGTGTAGTTTAGTCCCGATCGCTGCCCTATATCACACCTTTCCTTGGTCGAGTTCCTTGTCAACCGCCCATCTTGTCACTCTGTCCACCCCTTTCAGCCGGCCATACAAATACCTCGTCCCCATCGCCCCCATCATCTTCTTTCTCCCTCTTTCTTCCTCCTTTATCCCATCGAAATCTTCAAGAATATAACTCGCACAAAGATAGCTCATCGTTGCACCAACAGTGCTCGGCATCCTGGGCAACTCTAGCCGTCTTCGCCAGAAGAACAGTGCCGGGAGAGTGAGGATCATTAGGGATAGAATGATAATGCTTAGGTGGTTTGAGACGACGTATGCGGTCCAGAGCTGGCTGCTGTTGAAGGGAATGCCTGAGAGAGTAATAACGAGGATTTCAGAGAGGAGGGTGATGAAGGAAATGAAGGCCAAGAAGAACTGCTTGCGAAATAGCGAGGAGAAGAGCGCTGTTATGGGGGTGGATGTAAAGGGGACAAGAATCGAATTATTGGGTTTCGCGTTTCCCCTTGCCATTCTCTTATATGGGTCAACCGTCCGTACCTCTACCCGTATTCACGCCCTGATGTTAGCATCTATATAGCAATACTTCCCAGCACCATAAGTCCAATACCAGAACTCCACAACACTAATTACTCACCTCGAGCAATTCTCTTCCAGTGCGAATCCACGAGACTTCCCACCAACGTCATGATAAACCGTGGTCCAAACGTCTCACTATTCATAAATCGATTGAATGGGGTATCGCGATTCTCCCGATAATATGCCACCACTAGACCTAGTACTCCTACTAGGACTAGACCGAAAATGGCGTCACGGATTACTATGAGAGTCGACCGGTCATAGCGGGCCTTTCTTGCCAGTCGTTGAGTCTGGACCGGCGGGTCCTTCTCCCCTTTGTAATAGGACCCGGCCAGCGTATCATCCTCGTCACGGATAGGGACTAACCCATATCTCCACCCCTCCGAAGTCATATAATACGTTAACTTATACCTCCTCTCCCCCAACCACCTCTTCAACTCATCCTCCGTGGCCTCTCCCCCCATCCCTACTCTCCGGAAATCCTCCAAAACTTCCTCATGATGCAGCAGCGATGCTATTGTCGCAATACTAGCCGGATCCCCAGAGACCACACACCGGGGACGCCTCTTGTGTAAGTAGATGAGTACAAGGAGCATAACAGCTATGAAAATTAGTAGTCCTTCCAAGATCCTCACGCTCCACTGCGAAATACCCAAACGAGGGAAGCACCTCTTATCCTCATCTCCCTTCCCCCCACGCATGCATGACTTTGCGTCCACGAAGAGCAGTTCGCTAGCTACAGGCGCCACTAATCCCACCACGCCATTTACCACACTCGTCCACAAAACAACCCAATGACCCTTCAGCAGCCCGAGGACTATATCAGGTGTCACACTTGACGATAAGTAGTAGATGCAGAGGGAATCCTTTGCAAGGGCGCCAAAGGGTTGGGAGAGGACATAGAAGGGTTCGAGGAGGAGGGTGGTGCTGTGAATGGAGGTGAAGAGGAGGCGGTAGAAGATGGAGAGAAGCACGGGGAGGTAGGAGCCGATAAAGTATTTGTACATCGGCCATCGGGAGATTTCTGTAGCAGGAAGGGAGGTCGGGTTTGGGGATTCTGTGGTTGCTGTGGAGGTGGGGTTGACGGATTCTGCTGGTGCGGCAGTGCCGGAGAAGGTGGTGGCAGTGGAGTATACTCCGGGGTAGGGTGTAGGCGTCGGAAGAGCGGTAGTAACCGGGTTCGAATTTGACGACACTGCTTGCGCTATCGTCGAATATGGATCCAAATAAGACGACACATGTGCCCTTAGAGCGGTGACTGGTAGGTCTGGTAAAACCGCCGTAGTAACCGGTTGCAAATATGCCGATTCCGGCATCCCAGCTGGGTCGTTCCCAAACCTATCGTCCCACAACCTCCTGACCAGCACACTAACCGCCCCCATCACCTGCCCCGAATCCCGCCTCCCCAGCGGCGCCGACGACGAGCCAGCAGGAAGCCCCCGACTCGCACCCTCAATCAGCCCAATCAGCCCCAGCGTGAGGACCAAAACGCATATCAGCGTGGCGGGTCGGAGGATGAACGGCCGGAATGGCTTTGGGATTTTTGGGGAGGGTGTTTTACGCGGAAGTCGAGAGGCTGGAGGAGGGGTTATAGCGCCGTATGGACGAGCGGCGAACCCACAAGCGCGGGCTGCGAAGACGGGGGGAAGAGTGCCGTCATTGTCGTCTTGGGGTTCGAGGAGGGGTGCTTGGGCGTGGTAGGGGGTTTGGGGGACTGGGGAGACGTTGCTGAGAGGCCCAGATGGCTGCGTGGAGGGGGGAAGGCGGATCGACTGGCGGGATCGAGCGGCGGCGGAGAGGTGTGAGGTGGGAGATCCATCGCCAGCGTCCGGCTTGAGGAGAGCGTAATCGGACATCTTTGGGCAGGAAGTTGTACCGCATTCCACCCTACTTATATGTGTTGGCTATTGAGCGCGCAGCGAGGAGGAGTGGGAACGGCTGGTTGCTTGTAAACGATGCATTAGCTAGATTGCTTCTATCATCCTGAATTAAATTACATGAGGTTCTGGCCGGCTTAAATGCTCGGAATGGCCCACAGCAGGGCCTCCGGTCCATTGCCAGCTGAATCGACGTAATGCTCGGTGTGCCTTAGACGTCGTGGTGGTTATCAACGCCGCAATCCTTGTGGCACTTGGCACAGCCCCGCGATTATTATTCAAAAATATGTCCGAGATGCGTGTCCAAGACACCCAAAAAAGGCCTCAGCCAACCCGCCACTCTGCGAATGCCGCGCAACTGCAAAGCCCCATTCGTACAGCATTCGCATGCCCGATTGGTGTGTGGCACGGGGGTAGACGTCGATGGTGTGCAGGTGGGTGGGTTCCAACAGCCTATTTGTGGGGTGGGGATGCGCCAAGCGATGGGCTGAAGGCAGTAAAATCCGACCATTTGCTAAAAAGAAATTTTAGTCCGCAATCCCCTAAAAAAAAAAATTTTTGTAGAATATCTCAAAGTACCCCCCCCCCCCCCCAACTTTCTAGAATGGGGAAACATGTTATATTTCCAAGTTCATCTTGAATATATGCGTTCCGAGAATTTCTTTTCTTTTTCCCAGGTCAAACCTTAACTATAGGCGAGGTCCATGGCATTCCCGGACGTCTGGCTACAATGGTATTCTCTCACAATCACCTCTATTCTTCCCGCTTATAACCAGCTCCCATTACCCTTAAGACACTCTTGCTCCTCCCGAAATGTGGGGGCATAAATAAACTTGTGGTGGAGCTTTCGGCTTGCGTTGATCAGCTGCAATCCCCCCGACGATTGGATGGCATGGAGCTGTCGGCAGGGGTTCCGGACACTGCGTATCGACTCCTCTTGAGATGTTTAGCGGCGCACGGTACTTCATGGCAGTGATGAGGATGCGCGCAACTGAGTCGAAAATACCGAGAAGATGGTACAAGACTCGGTGTTATCTGAACAGTACCTATCACGGATGAGAACACAGAATATATACGTATATACATATTTAGACTGATGTTGGCGATCATGGCGTATGTAACGGGAAAGCTAGGTGAGCACAGGGCGGCGTCATCATTTTTATAACGCATTTGTCCACTTGATATCCACCCAGACGAAACAGTAGACATCGACTCACTGCTCGACTACTATTGGGCCTGTCTCCGATACGCGTCTCTACGATCGATCAGTTGATAGGTACCTTCCAACATGACCACGGCAGCAGTATTCGGCTCTACCGGCGCCGTGGGGAGCCATATCCTAAGCGCGCTCCTCGGCAGTGATGCGTTCACCTCCGTCAAGACAATCTCACGGCGTCTGCCAAAGCTCCAATCGCCTAAGCTCGAGGCTCGCCAGGAAGCAGACACTTCAAAATGGGGCGACATGATCTCCGACCTCAACCCCAATCCATCAGCCGTCTTCAACGCCGTAGGCACCACCCGGGCAACAGCTGGCGGGATCCAAAACCAGTGGAAGATCGACCACGACCTGTGCGTCGAGAACGCCAAGGCCGCGAAAGCGGCCGGCGTGAAGACCTACGTCTTCATCTCTAGCGCGGGAACGAGGGGGCTGCTGAGCGCGTACGTTCCGTACAGCAAGATGAAGATAGGTGTTGAGGATGCCATCAAGGAGATAAACTTCGAGCACGCCATTATCCTGAGGCCGGGTATGATCATCGGGGGGAGAGAGACGCCCAAGGCGCCGTTTCTGGAGATGGTCATTGGGAACCTGCACAAGATCAGCCCGTCGCTCCAGGATTTAATAGGTATATATGCCCCTCCGCCTGATTGGCAGTCCCAAACGCAGAACTGACCCCGACTCCAGGCCAGGACCAGAAGGTTATCGGAAGGGCGGCGGTGGCAGCTGCGTGCCTTGCGCAGGAGGGCAAGGCGCCCTCCAAGTACTGGGTCCTGGAGCAGGCCGATATCGTCAAGTACGGCAGAGATGAGTGGAAAGAGTAATGAGGCTGTTGGAGTGGCTTGTGGCTGACTGTGACCCCTCACTATTTTTTTTTTCCCCTCTTGTATATAACTCAAAAATCCGCTTTTACCCTATATCCATTACCGGTCTTACTCTTTCGAACCAGCAGCTTCTTACCACCATTAATTACAACACCAATTCTCTACAACAAACACCCACACACCCCCACACAATCACAGCAGACAACCCAACCGGCCACCCGAGAACATCCACCCTGACATCCACCATCCCAGAAGTCCGCAGCGCCTCAAATTTTTTTTTTTTTTTTTTTTTTTCGCCGGGAAAGGAGCAGACGAAAGAGGGGAAGGGAGGAGCACACGTATAGTAGTAATAATAATAATAAGAGTCAGGACGGGCGGGACGGGGTGGGGCTGTATCGCTGTTTTTTATTGTTTTTTTTTTTAAATTCCAGGGGTAGGGGGGGAGGGAGTAGCGAGGGGGTGTCGGGGGGAGGAGAGGAGAGGAGCGGGGCGGGGGCGGGCACTTGGCGCCGCAGCAGCAGAGCAGAGCAGAGCAGCGAGCAAGTATTCCGAAAAAAGGGGGGTGGGTAAAAACCAAATTGACCCGTCCTTAGTCGCTTTCCATCTCCGTAGCGGGATAAAAGCACAGTTAAGTCGCTTTAACTAACCCGCCTATGCGAGTTCGCCGAGCCTGTCTGTTATTTAGCCATCACCCCGGCTCCGGCGAGGCAGCATTTGCGTAGAGATTCCCCACCGCACACACTCCATTCCACACACCCACCCACCAAGGAAACAAACAATGCTGTATTTTTTTTTATTTTTTTTTATTTTATTAATTTATTTTTGTTTTTACAGAGGGCTGCAGGGGGTCCGAAAGCTGTGGGGGGGGGGGGGGGGGAAAGGGAGATATATATATATATATATATGTAGAAAATGGTTTATGGAATTAAGTAAGATATGATGTTATATGTATAAATAAATATTAGAGTGTAGGTGGTTAGCTTTAGGTACTTGTACTGTGGCTACAATTTGTGAATACGCAGGTGTCAAATTCTAATCAGTTGGCTGTAGGTACTGTGGAGGCAGAATCTGAGCCCGGGTGACTGGCTAGAATTCTTGGCGCGGGTAGCTTACCTACCTCGCTGCCGCTCGTTTTTCCATAGCATAGAGACACACGAAGCAGAGCATTGAGCATTCTACCCACCGGCCCCGATACTCTCCACAGTACGTGAGGGAACTACTACATAGGGGGGGCGAGCTGCCAAGACTTCACTCTCCCATGCCCACTTCCGAGCTCCTCCACAGTACTTTGGATATATATGTCAAAAACAATCATTAATTGCGTACTACAGAAGTATAGTAAGTTTCTGATACTTTCTCCTTGCCCCAACGCTTTCCACCCACCAACGACGCACACCACCGCGAACCGTGTCAATGAAAGCATACTCGACATATCTCAAAAACAATAAGTGCGGCAATCAATTGCGTACTGCGGAGGTATAGCCAGTTCCTTATACTCCCTCTCCAGCCTAGGCAGTGCGGTACGACCTCGTCAATGTCAGAGGCGCAAATGGGTTGTCGTTCCCGTCGATCCCGGTAAGTGTTGCTTCGGTCTCGTCCTGATTCAACTCCGCTGTGAATCGGTAGAAATCTCCCCAATAGAAAGTGCATCTTTGGCCTGATTCTGTTCTTTCCATGCTGCTCGTGTGGGTTTGGACGTAAGCGGCGGGATCAGTGTTATTCCACTGCCAGAATACAATCGCCGGAGGTAGTGAGATGCCACTATAGGGGATTGCGAGGATAAATAGCTTGTCATTCATATATCCTTCGTAGTTGACAATTCCCTTATAGATGTCGCAGCCGTATCGCTCGGAGAAGGCGGCGGTGACTTCATTCGGAAAGATTACTTCCACGTTACCGTCGCCCACCGGCTCGCCGTTTCTAGCATCGCTTAGAAGGATTGTTGCGTTCGACATTCCCTCTCCATCGTATTCTATCGTAATCATGTTAAAAAACTCGTCGAGTGGTTGGATTCTTACTTCGAATCGGTTGTTATTCAAGGGTACGACGCCAGTAATGGTGCCTGTAAACTCGTATAGACTTTTCCCGCCCTGAGGGTCTTTCGTCCACTGCCAATGCACGGACACAGGGGCTCCGGTCTCGATCTTGCCAGGAAAGATAACAATGACTGCCGCATTTTCGACTGCTTCGTTATTAAGGAGCTTTCCTATGAAGACGTACATCTTGGCTCAAAGCAATGTCTGTACACAGGATTATTTCAAACGTCCTTTCGCTACAAGATTATAGATAGACAAGCATAGGATATGACCTACACTTCTGATGAAGAACGATATCTGGATACTGATTCGGGCGCCAAACTCTAGGGAGCGGTACGGGAAATGGAGGTTCGCAGTAAAGAGTTGGGTAGAAATGGGAAAACGAGGCGGTTACTTAAAGATAAGGAGTATCTAGAATACCGAATGTCTGGCATAGCAAGAAAAAACCACAGGAATGATGCGGGGCACGCCAGGGTGGTTGTTCATACTATCTCGACCCCCATTCTCAAGAACAGGTTTTGCCCGCGTATGCAGTTCCAATGCAAGACTCCAGCCAGGGTTTTGAATGTCATCGAGTATAATCGGTTGGGTAAGCGTATCGTGAACGGCAATTTCTTTTCTCGAGGCCTCGCGTTGTAGACCCATGCATAAAATCGAATAAGGCAAAATACCGCAAAAGTTGGATGAAAAAGCAGCTGCCGGCGCCAAAACACGCCGCTCATCTTCTGCAAAGCCCCAAACTAGACCACTGGTAATGGTTGCCAATTGGGGGGCTTGCGGGGGCAATGGCAAATAGTGGCGTTCTTGGTGATGCATATATGTCGACTCGTGCGCAGCTAGACGGTCTAGATTTTAGCTTCAGAGGCTCGGGGATAGGGGGGTTTCATGTATTAGGGGAGGAGCCTTCTTTTATTTACCTCCACTATTTCCTTCTCAGAGGGGGTTTTTTTTTTATAGAAGCGTTTGGGAGAAAGCGGGAGCTGCGACACAGGAGTGCGTTCCTCTCACACATATCAGGTGATATTTACTAGTTAAACCGGGGCGGTCCAATGTCGATAGCATATAGTCCATGCAGAGGTGGGGTAGCTTTTGACGCGAGATAAATTGCGCAGATGCGCAGATGCGGAGATTGAGTTGCTTTTAGTACGAGATCTTGCATACGGGCCGTAGGATAATAGGAAGATAGATTACGAAGTTGCTTCTCTTGATTAGAAGCGGTGTTACGTTATGGGTTGACCAGTGATAACTACAACTACCCGGTGTTCGAGCAAGGCATAAGAAGCAACTCACACCTCCCAAAGCCCCCACCGACAATGCGGGCGCGAAAGGCCTGCTGATCTGTCCGGCTAGTTAAGTGTCTGAAGCATCGACGGCATCTCGATTTCTGCGAGTCGCTGCATCTGACGGCACCGGGAACGCACGTGTTGTGGAGGTGCTGTGGTGCCGCCACATTACGAATTAGAATGGATTGCTTCTAGTTCTAGCAGTATGGTGAACCTTCGAGGAGGTTCACCCACGGGGTGGGTCAACATCGCCACCATGGTGGCGATGTACTCCAGCCGTGGGCCAACAGCTCCAGCAGTAGATAGAATTAATTCAAGTCGCTCGTTACTCAACACACTCTGCTGTTTACTACGTATCCGTGTCCCCGCCGCTAGTTGTGGCTGCGTTCCACCGACAACAGCACGCATAGCCACCGCCACTACTGCCATGACGGCCATCACGGCCATCACGCTTATAGCGCTGCCAGCATCTTCAGGCGCATTGCAGCTTCATTTTCAGCTTCCCGCAGCCTCGCCGCCAAGCCCCATCGGCCATGTCTCGGCCTGCGTCTGCGGCCCGCCCCCGCGTTCCGCCAATACGGTCACTCTCCAGAGCGGCGAGATGTGGGGGGCTCAAGTCCGCCAACCCGGCAAAAAGTTGAAGAGCTCCGTCTCGCACCCAACTTACATACAGTACTGTGGAGGCAGAATCTGAGCCCGGGCGACTGGCTAGAATTCTTGGCGCGGGTAGCTTACCTACCTCGCTGCCGCTCGTTTTTCCATAGCATAGAGACACACGAAGCAGAGCATTGAGCACCCTACCCACCGGCCCCGATACTCTCCACAGTTACTAGACTCATGCCAGGGGTCTTATTGATCGCAACACCACAAGGGCATAAAGACTGCTTATCACGTCATCTATAGCTAGGAGCAGTGACATTCTTATAAATTTCAGATGGCCTCAGAAAGTTGGGGGTGCTCGTTCTGAGGTTAAGTGGGTGAATCATGCTTTCGCTTGTTTCAATAAGAGCGGCAATGTTGGTGGCGGAAACGCCTTCAAAAACGGCAGCCGATCCCTCTATTTCTGGATGCGAAATCACTAAGAAACTGATTTAAGATATATATATATAAGAGTAAGGAGAGGTGTGTGTGTGAGCTTTG
This sequence comes from Geoglossum glabrum, assembly GCA_021527465.2. NCBI lineage: Eukaryota > Fungi > Ascomycota > Geoglossomycetes > Geoglossales > Geoglossaceae > Geoglossum > Geoglossum glabrum. The sequence continues at coordinate 16,784 of JAJDFE020000430.1, read as the reverse complement.
AAAGCTGGGTTACTGAGGTGGGTATGTATTTTTTTTTTTCTTGTCACCAAGGAGAGGGGGGGGGGCTTGCTCGGGGTTGTATTTCAATTTTTTTTTTGTCTAGGAAATCATAAAAAAGCTATCTATATTCCCGACCAGGAATTGGCTCTGTAACGTCAGAGGCGGTTGTAAAGCTACAATGACCAATTCCATTTTGAACGTCTACCACACCCCATTTAACAGGCAGCAAATCAGCGTCGCTATCCTCGGGGGGTCTATGAGCCGCCGCGCTTATGGCTGCGCTATTGGTAGATGCCATGGGTAACATAAATCTGTGGCTTCGAAAACCAAATGCTACAAGACCGAGGATGCCGAGAACGCCGGTAAATATCGAAAGGATGACGCCAATGCTCGAGAATCCAACTCGCGTTGAGTCGCCGCTGTGGAGACGGGCACCATCCGGCCGGAATGCTGCCGCTCTGACCAGGAAGATGCTTTGTGAAATAAACCAGTGCAGAAAGCTGATGAGAATCGAAAACGGGATGCCATAACGGTATGGCAGAGATAGAAAATATGTCGATCGTTGCATGCCGCGCGGTGAAGAGACTCTTAAAAATTTCCGCTCGACGCCAAAGTGGCTCCACTCTTCTGCAATGCAAATGGTGCTTAGGAGAGCATTGTAGAGAAGGTAGATGGAGCTTATCGCTAGCTGCCAAAAATTTGCAGTGCGGACGGCGAACCAAAACTGCCCAGATGAACGGGGCCTGGAGGCTTTTAGCAGGTTCGTAGGGCGCACTTGTCCCAGGCCATAACTCCATAGAGATTTAAGGTCTATAGCTATTTCAAAAGCCATCTGGGACTTGAGCGTTTTGATAAGAAATGAAGTAGCTATAATGAGCATTGGTATACATCTGCCCGAGGGGTCAGCTTGCGATTAAGGGGCTTGGAAAGGAGGTGCTGTGCTTACAAGCTTATTGTTATTACCCACCGTACCCAGCCCGCTACAGAGAACATGCGAAACGTTCGGGGGCCATACCATCGGTGTGGTCTCCTAGACCAGGTTTTTGTTCGAAGGTCCGACTGCGATGCGAGGCACATTCCCTCTGTATATTGGTCTTTTGTAGCCAAGAAAGATGCGATAGCATCACCGAGAGTGACAAGTGAGGGTTCCCTATGCCAGAACAGTAAAAGAGTGTATAGAACGCCCAAGCATTTTATCGTGTTCATACAGCAAACAATGATCATTATTGTGGCGCTAAAGTGTAAGCCACAGCTAGTAGTCATGTCTCGAACTCCTGCAGAGAGACAGTAATCCACAAAGATGTCGGTCCCTTCGGTCGCGTGGACTTTCCAAATCGAAGCTTTAGAGAGTAGGGTCTTGAGAGTGCAATTGTTCCCAGGCACATAACACATCCAAAGTTGCTGGGTCGACCAGTCGTTATTAGATCCTAGAGCAAATGTACTGATGAGAGATGAACTATCATTGTAAGTTGAATTGTTGTCTTTTGCGGTAGTAACGACAATGACATTTTCCGCACCAGATAGTTGATCAAAGTATCGCTCGATACACGCTGTCTTATTTATGCGTTCGTAATCTTTTCCGTCTGTCCGAAGCTGATTTATCTCGGCTGTGAAATTCCACGAAGTGTCCGTAAGGTAGTCACCTCTCCACGGAACATTGTTCGTAAGGTAATCAGCTTTGACAAAGGCAACTGAGTAGGCCACATATGGAAGGGACGCAAAGATGGCAGAATTCCATCTGCTTAGAGTTAGCGAATGGCTCTCCAGCTCTGTAAAAGTAGGCGAAAACAAATGAAGGATGCCTTGTAGGAAACTTATAGAGACTGCGTCGGCCACCAACCTAATAGAGGCTTTTAGGAACCAACAATTTTCATCGTATTAATAATAATGGACCCAAAGACTTACACTAAATGTAATGCACCTGAGCTCAGAGCGAGAAAGCACCATCCAACAGTTCTTTTCCAATCAATGTACTTGAGGTTACGCAAGCTGGGAACTCCGATATCAAGCCAGACTCCCCTAGCATGTGCACGATTGACTTCTTGCCGTGTTGGCGCCACAAGAACCTGCATGCAGTAGTTGCTAGAACCAAGCAGAATGGTCGACAGAGCGTTAATTAGTAAATGGAGCCCAGAGTTTAGCTTTTTGACTGTGCTGCAATTCCCTTGATACAATGTACCAATCCTGTCTATTGTTCCATACCTGGCGGTCCCAATGGTGCATGCCACGTTTAAGGCGAGAACGAAGAGATTAGTTCCTTGACATATAAACAACGCAGTAGTTCGATCTGACCACCGCGTTCTCCATGTCTGCGCACGACGCGACTGGGGATCTACCTCAGGAAACCAAGGAGCGAATAGCCCAACAGAACCGAAACGAAGCCCCGAATTCTTACTGCGACACGGGTTAATATCATATGCTAGGTGTATAGGCGGATTTTCTGCATTATTACCTGCCCAATCCTCGATCTTCGTCCTTACCTACTCTCTGGATGTTGTCGACAGGCACTCGCAAGGTCTCGGATATCAACTGAGTAGACGTTGGTCCCTCGGGGAGTTCAAGACCGGAAAGTAGGGCAAGCGACGCAGGATCCTCCACAGTCTGGATATCTTCGCTGCGATCCATCGTTGCGTGAAACCAAGCTTAAGAGCCTTATCTGCTTTGTCTTAATGAGATTTGGCTATACCAAGGTTACTGCTGAGCCTGACAGCGAAAAAGAACTATAGACAAATTTTGAACGGAGCGGACGAGATGAAAGGCCGTATGGATGCGAGGCTGAGGATAAGGCTGAAGAAGCCCGCAATATTCGATTTTCTGAACATCCTACATATAAACCATGCACAGGAGCACCAATAACCACGGAGAATCAGATGCACATAGAGTTGTGGAGCGGGGAGCCAAGTTAATTCGCTCGAGATTTCGGCCGTTCTCAGGCTGTGGCGGTCGGTACTGATACTCTCTTCCTCCGCCATGTTTAGATCTCCAACCCCCTGGGTATTTCCAAGACAAAGAGGGTGGTAGCTGCGTAGGGGCTTGCCACTCCCCGATGCAGCTCGGGAGGGCAGAATAGAATAGTCTGGAGTAGAATAGGCTGTGGAGTTGTCCCTTCTTGAAGAACACACTGACCCCCCGGCGCCCTAACGGCGGCAATCCACAACACATCCACTAATAATGCTCGTTTCAAACAGGCTGATGCTCTATACGTTAGTAAGACCATGAGCTACGGACAACAACACGCTAGCCATACTGCCAACCGGACTCCATATACTCGACCGCGTTTTGAAATGGCCCGTATTGGCTCACCCCAGATGACTATTACTGGGCCTTTATGTGCATGAAGGCGTGGAAGCTTTGAAAAAAGGGTAAATTTATGTAGTGCATCAAGACGAATCAACTCTCATCTATATCCCATTGAACGCGAGAGGTAGGGGGGTGGAGCTTGGCGATTTGGCTGAGGCAACCTTCTTATTTCGCTGCTGGCTTCGCCTCTGAAGTCCTGATCTAGTGCCTCCCTCGAAAACTCCCGCCTTGCCCAATCTCACTAATAATCCCTCCACTCTGCTCAGCGCGTGTTCGCCTCCTCCACCGTCCATCCAACCTATTTTGAGGTAAAAAGAGTTTGATAATGCATGAACGGGGCCGCCTCGCCAAGAAGATGGCTTCTGGTAACCATTTAACAGAAGGGGAAGTGCGACAGGCCATGCTCCCGAGATCTTAGTCGTGAGTGCGATGACCTGACAATGTCGGCCATCCTCCACAAATAGCTAAGCTGAGAAGCGAACCCGCTTAAGGTTAAAGAGAAGAAGCTCAAGCAACGGCTGAAGAATGTAGAAGTCAGACAGGGCCTCGGAGAGCGATTGAGATACAGGTAAGATTTCAAGCATTCTTCGTCAGTTCCTCATTAGTCACAAAGAGACTTGGATAGAATGTGATGGAAGGTACATAGAATAAGCATGGCGCTCACATTCCACGATCTTCTCGACGTGGGAAGAAGAAAAGGAGGAAATATAAAGGAAACGTAACCATGCAGGCGGCGGGTGGGGAGGGTTGGGCAGTTGCTAGAAGGATATCAGTGGCCTGTATTGGGGGTCCCAGCAACTACATAGCCTTCTTGTGCCCATGTATAATACCGCCCGGAAAGAGAGTGCCCGGGATACTGACCTGCGGTCTGGCCGCAGTACCTTCTCATGCTCCGCTGGTGCCCGCTTGTACCCGCTTGAACATGGCTTCTGCCTCCATAAGCTTGCCTTGGTCCGAGTAGAGATTGCCCAAGTTATTGACTGTACCTAGTGTCGATGGGTGGCCCGGCCCCAGCGCCTTCTCCTTCCCTGCTAGTGCCCGCTCATACATGGCCTCTGCCTCTATAAGCTTGCCTTGGTCCGAGTAGAGATTGCCCAAGTTGCCGACCGTTTCTAGTGTCGATGGGTGGCCCGGCCCCAGCGCCTTCTCTTTCCCTGCTAGCGCCCGCTCATACATGGCCTCTGCCTCTATAAGCTTGCCTTGGTTCTTATAGAGAACGCCCAAGTTGTGGACTGTGTCCAGTGTCGACATGTGGCCCGGCCCCAGCGCCTTCTCGCACCCAGCTAGTGCCCGCTCATACATGGCCTCTGCCTCTGTAAGCTTGCCTTGGTTCTGATAGAGAATGCCCAAGTTGTTGACTGTGTCCAGTGTCGACATGTGGCCCGGCCCCAGCGCCTTCTCTTTCCCTGCTAGTGCCCGCCCATACATGGCCTCTGCCTCTGTAAGCTTGCCTTGGTCTGAGTAAAGAACACCCAAGTTGTGGACTGTGTCCAGTGTCGACATGTGGCCCGGCCCCAGCGTCTTCTCGCACCCAGTTAGTGCCCACTCATACACGGCCTCCGCCTCCGCGAGCCTGCCTCGGCTGCGGTAGAAAATGCCAAAGGTAAAAGCGGATCTTCTCAGAGATGCAACATTCGATTCATCTAATTCTCGTAAATACTCTCTGTCATTCTGGAGGCACGCATCGATATGCGATAGAATGTCCAATTTTATCTGCAATGGTAAGGTGTCTTGGTCTTGTGTATCGATGTAGTTCGTTAAAATTGTCACCGCTTCCATTATGCATTCCCGACGACCCTCCCGGTTCACCCGCAACTTCAACCAGTCCGCAACGAGAGGATGCAGGGAGAAACATGATCCTTCACTTCCGATATCCGCGTTTTGCAGCAGCGACAAGCTCAGCAATTCTACCATAATGTCCTGATACTTATATTGATCCCACAGCCCTCCGGAAATGAAAATTTTTATCCACTGGGGAGGTTTGCTAGTCGAGGCAAAATATAATCTGAATAGGTCTTCGATAACGTTCGTATTATCAAAGAACGCAGAGAGTGTAAGAAAGTGGCCGATCATTGCTCGTTCGTCCTTACTACCGCTGATTTGCTGAAATGACAACTCCCACGTTGTGAAAACAGAGAGTGAGGTCTCATCTTTGCCTTCGCCAAGTCGTTTCCGGTATTCCCATAGCGATGGAGTATTTTTTAACACAAATTCTTTTCGTTCGTCATAGTGCTTTGCAAAGAGCTGGAGTGGAAGCTTCCGTTTGCTGATATACACACCTGCTTGATCAATAGCAAGAGGTAGGTAACCGAGTTTCTGAACAACCTTCCTTCCTTCTGTAACACTATCGTCATTGCTTTCCAGTTTGCATTGGCGTAGGAGAAGCTCTAGGCCCTCATTCTCCGACATTCCCGTGACCCTGACGGCGGTTCCAAGGCGTTCGGAATTAGCATGTCGACTTGTGAAGAGTATCGCGCCAGCCCCTCCTTGAGGGAAATACGTCGTGATGTTTCTAAATCCACTAGGCTGGTCATAGTTGTCAAATACTATGAGCCATGGGTTCCGCCACTGTCCTAGGGTCTCCTTGACAAAGGTGATCTTCGACTCGATGTCATCAAATACTCGTCCTGGACTAGAGATCTTTTCAGCAACTGTTTCAAACCCACGAGAGGTGGAATTTGGAGACGAGGCATCAATCCAGAAGATAGCTTGAAATTGTCTAAACTTTCTTGCCATTCGGCAATACTTGAGCGCGAGTTGTGTCTTCCCTTGGCCGCCCATGCCTAATAGTACGACAACTTTCGGAAATGTGTCTCCCGTAGTATTGGCAAAGGCTGCCTCAATCTCCTTCAGCAGCTCCATCCGTTCCACAAATTGGGAGACTTGCAATGGCGGGATTTCGTAATAAGTATTGCAGTCATTCCCTCCTGCTAACCGATGAAAAGCATCAATATATGCTCTCGCATACGGAAAGGATGTCAAATTGGTGGCATACCTGACTTCACTGGTATCCAATGTCAGCAACGCCTCATAATTATTTCAAGTGGTATTTCGCATAGGCAATATCCTCTTTTGTATTCCTACAGTTCTATACTAAATCAGATATTCATACCTTTCTTCACTCTCTCCTCTGTTTCCCAACGAGCACTTATTGTACCGCACGCCTTTTCGGCCATTAAGATGAGATATTCTAACACCTTTTCATATCCCCCATCGGCTTTAGAGATGAACTTCACCATATCCAAGTGGTTTGCCGAGATAGCGACGGGCTCTGCATCAGCGACACCTGGAACAACGGCCGAAGCTATGGGCACAACCTGTAACCAATGAGTACCAATAATGAATCAGATCGGGACTCAACGCTCACCATCACTGATTTGCCAAAGGCTATCGGAGTAGGGTATACCTCATAGGCAAATTTGGTGACAAAGTTACTACTAATAGGCGCATACTGCCCAAGCTGTTGCTGAAGGTATTCTGAGTCCCTTTCGAGATGCTGAAGGATCTTGTCATCAGCTTTCACAAAAATAGATGCGACCTTGACTAATAGCTCGCCCAGGGCGACTCCACTTCCACCTTGATGGGGAGTACCCATAAAGAAGATGCCATATGTTGAAAGCGCAATCGATCGGTGTTCTTCCAAAGCATGCTCTCGTGCAGCATCAGAGTGAATCAAAGCCTAGTCGAATTAGATCCTTAGGGTTGAGACAACACTTCCTGCCGGAGATTCTTACGCTCTTAACAACTATTCCACCCAAGCTGTGAGCGACGAAAATAATGGGACGCCTTTGCGTCTAGTCAGTCTATCAGTGACTGAGAAAGAGGCATCTGATTGCATCTGGAGCAAGAACCTTAGTCACTTGTCTCTTCCGAGACAGATCAGAGACCAAAGTCCTTGCATGGTCGTAGAGGTACTGAGCGCTGAGATGGGAAGTGCTATAAGTGTTCGCATCATAGCCCCAGCTAAAAATCCGAGAATTCGGAATATCGTTTGGGAGGAGATCCCGTAGCCAGAGGATGTTGTTAGATGCTGTCCAAGTCTTTTCGCGATGTCCATTCAGTCCATGTACGGCTACGATGCTATGACAATGGGAGAAGTGATCAGTATTTGGAAGCCATTCTTTAAGTATGCTATAGACCTACTCGACGATGGGGCTGGTTCCTTCTTCAAGGATCGTGAGCCCCAGACACTGGGTTTCAGATAGAGATTGTGCTACAGGCGAACCTCCTGATGACACTGTAGGTGCCTGCTGTTTGCATAGCTTAGCATTTGGTTTTCTAATGAGTATGTATCACTCCGTCATACAACTGGTTCTCGCTTGAAGCGACTGAAGAAACCTTTCGAAGGCATTTGAACGGATCACGGGCTTTCGGCAGTGCCAAAACGTAGTTCCTTGCAGCTCTCCCAAGCCGTCGAAGAGACACCGTTTGATGGAATAGAAACCCTGGAGAGGCCAGCAAAGAACCATCAAATGTGGCTTGACCCCGCAGTATCAGCCTCGCCATTTCATTCTACAAGTCGAAGGATCCGCAGTGTTTATCGCGACCAATCAGTGTTACAAGGCTGCAGTGTCTTCCAATTGGCTGTCGAGTTCTCCTTGGCAGTGAGTGCATCATTTCAGTGAAATTCCTCAATGAGAACTTTATAAGCGGGAGCTTGATTCCGTGAATGCTGAGTTGAGAGGCACTGGATACTGTGGAGGGTATCGGGGTCGGTGGGTAGTATGCTCAATACTCCGCTTCGTGTGCCTACATGCTATGGAAAACGAGCGGCAGCAAGGTAGGTAAGCTACCCTGCCAAGAATCCTAGCTAATCGCCTCCACAATACCTTCTTTAACATCCCCTGGCTTCAAAGTGATGAGCTGGATATCGTTGGATTCTCTATCGGGAGGATTGTGTTGGAATCCTTCGAGCAACATGGGGGTGGGGGAGAATTGAGACCAGTTGAGGGCCTAGAAGTATCAAGGACACTCCGTACCTTACTTCAATGCTTTAGTATGGGACTGCGGTCGAGTCGCGCTGCAAGAATCTCGCGTTATAAGAATATGAATACGCGGCTCCACCCCGATCCCGGGCTCTTACTATAAGAATAATCGCGCTATAAGAATGGAGTCCATTGCCCCGACCATATTCTTGTAGCGCGACTCGACTGTACTCGACTTGGAAGGATGCGGGGGGGCGCGGGCATTTCCTCCGGAAAAGCGTCGGCCCGAGAATCGGGTGCAAATATCAGGCTGTTATCGATTGCAACTACATGCCGTCTTGACTTGCCTATGCGTCTGCGATGTGCGGCACAAAACCGGCTTTTATTATTCGAGTATGACAGGGTGAAGAGAGCAGGGGGCGACGCAACCGCCAACTTTTACATGCTCCCCATCTTACCAACCCGCCCCGAGGCTCGCATTCAGCTACGCCACTTACCGCCTACAGTTCGCGCGGAGGGCGCTACTCCACGACGATAGAGTGATGGGTATTGCTTGGCTGGCCAGGGAGCTGATGCCCACACGGCCCGAGCGGGCATATCGAGATAAGTAGAGTTCGACATCCACTTGCTTCAGCTCCCGTTTCCTCGACTCCGCACGTTGCTGGGATAGCTATTCTAGCAATCACCCGATACTCGACTCCAAGCCCGCCTAACAGACGCCTGCTTGGTGCGTTATGGTCCGCATGCCGGCGAAACGTGTAGCTCCCATGGCTGAGAAAAGTGTGGTCGATATCGACTGGGTGCCACTTCTGGCCCAGTCGTTCCACCCGTCCCCGATGGCCTGGGAAGACCAGGTGGTCTACTTCCTCCTGCCAGACCGTTTCTCCAGCAACGACGAACGGGGCTATCTCAACATTAATGGGAATTACGTGCATCGGGGATCTACCGCAAAGTTCAATCCCGCTACAGACAAAGATTCCCTCGGCGGACCGGAGGGTGAGAAGACCTGGCGTGATGCGGGGGGAAAGTACGTTGGCGGTACTCTAAAGGGGATTACTAGTAAGATTGGGTATTTGAAACGCTTGGGTGTGACTGCTATCTGGGTAGGCCCAATTTTCAAACAGGTTGCGTACCAGGAGACATATCACGGGTATGGGGTCCAGGACTTCCTAGACGTAGAAAAGCACTTTGGCACTCGCGAGGAATTGCGAACTCTGGTCGATACCGCGCACTCTCACGACATCTACGTAATTCTCGACATCATCGCCAATCACAGCGGCAACGTGTTCGCATACAAGGGCAGTGGGAATCTTAGCTACACTGGCCAGGGGTATGATGTGGAAGGCTACAGAGATAAAGACGGTAACCCTACAATCCCCTATGGGGAAGTAGATCTCGATCGCTTCCCACATGCCTACCCTGACGGTGCGGTCTGGCCCTCCGAACTCCAACAGCCCTCAGCATTCACGCGCAAGGGCTTCATTCAAGACTGGGACAAGGACCCTGAATACCTCGAGGGCGACTTCTCTGACCTCAAAGACATCAGCATCGGTCCTGGACCCACCGAGAGCTTCAAACCCACCAGCTCTCTCAAGGCCCTTTGCCAGGCCTACAAATTTTGGATCGCCTACGCAGACATTGACGGGTTCCGTATCGATACCGTAAAACACATGGGAGACGGACCAACCCGCTACTTTGCCTCCGTCATCCACGAATTCGCCGCGAGTATTGGTAAGGAAAACTACCTCCTCGTCGGCGAGGTGACGGGCGGCCGTCTCCGTGCGATCAACACGGTAGAAATTACCGGCATCGATGCTGCCCTGGGTATCGACGACGTACAAGACAAGCTCGAAAACTTGGTAAAAGGCTTTCGCAACCCACGCGAATACTTTGACCTCTTCCGCAACTCCTTAGAAGCTAGCCGTAGCTCTCACACCTGGCTCCGCAATAAAATCGTCACCATGATCGACGACCACGACCAAGTCCGCAATGGCCCCAACAAGGCCAGGTTCTGTGCCACAAACCAAGGCGCAACGTACGTCATCGCCGCCGTAGCCCTGAACCTCTGCACTCTTGGGATCCCTTGTATCTACTACGGCACGGAGCAAAACCTCGATGGCAGCGGCGGCAGCGATCAATACATCCGCGAGGCCCTCTTTGGCGGTTCTTTCGGCGCCTTTCGGTCCCGCAACAAGCACTGCTTCCTCGAAACCACGGCCACCTACGTTGAAATCGCCAAGGTAGCAGCCATCCGGCGCAATACCATGGCCCTACGACGCGGGCGTCAGTACCTGCGCGAGATCTCCGGGAACGGGACAAATTTCGGGGTCCCCATTAAGTTTGGGGATAGCCGGATGCAAGCAGTGGTGGCCTGGTCGCGCATTTTCGCGGACGAGGAGGTGTTGTGCGCCGTTAATACAGATTATGCCGCGTATAGGGAGGCGTGGGTAACGGTGGATGCGGAGTTGCAGGGGGCGATAGAGACACTCGAGTGTATCTATTCGACAGAGGGGGGTGAGATTGGGAAGGAGGTGAAAGTGGAGGAGAGGAACGGGAGGGCAGTGTTTCTGAAGGTGCCGCCGGGGGGGTTTGTGATTTACAAGTAGAGAGGCGAGGTGGATTCCCGTTTTCTGCTTAGTTAGCCACTGTGTTCCGCCACCTTGTGGCGGCTGTTCGCTGTGCCACGGCAGCCGTAGCAGAGCTGCCAGCTGGGTTGATGCGGCCTCCCCAACCCAGATCAGACATTGGAAATGCACGTTGAATCTCCCGCCGGCTCAATAAGAGACAAACCAGTAGTCAAGACACACTACCAGAAACCCCCAGGATCGCACAAATCAAATGCCACTTTCCGCGAAACAAACGGCATTGCCCACCTCGCTCTGTGGCGTGGCGGCCCAATCAATCCATCAGTCTCCCGCCATCGCCAATCTCGCGCACACACCAATTTCCCCAACGGCCAACAACGCTTGGCGTGGCGCACAGGCACATGGGCTTGATGGAGAAGACAAAGCTTCCCGCCAACACGTCCGTCTAATCACCACGGCCAATGGGCGGCTACGCAGCTTGCCAGGCCTGGGGAGCGGGTACAGATCGCCGATGCGGCCGGCGCTCTGTCCGCCGAATAGCAGCCCGGTCGGGAATGATGCCCGTCGATCGCGGGTGCGGAGCAGCGGGGGTGGATGTGGATGTGGATGCTGGTTGATAGCTGGGTGCTCGGGTAAAAAGGAGTCGCACCCGCTCACTCACCTTACCCATCACTGCGAAACCTCTTTGTCCCCACCTTGACGCTCTCTGGTCGGTTGGCCAGTCCATCGACGATTGACCAGGTTTTTCTGTCCTTTCGCGACGGCGCTGCCGGATATCATGCGTTTGCTCGCGGTGCATTCCTCGCGTCTGGCAGGGGCGGTGATAGCCTCCGCTCTCGCATTGCTCATTGGCAATGCGATTGCGGGACAGCCTCAGTGCGCGGTGAGTTCCCTGCCTCCAATTGAGCTACCTACCGGAACATAGCCGTTCTAAGACTCGAAAACCCATAGATGGCATGCATCCTGGCCCACGGCAAAGACACCACTTGCCCGTTTCCCCAAACGGCGTGCCTCTGCAGGGACACCAATTTTCGCGGCAAGGTGTCTTGCTGCGTGGCGGCGAACTGTACAGAGGACGATCGGAAAGGTGAGCTTGAATACGTCTGTCAGCTTGACCTTAGTTAGAGTCTAAATGCTAACGGGGGTTTGGGGCTGAAGCGGCCGTGCAGGCAGCATCCACCGATTGTGCAAGGTACCTAGGCCATCAAATACTGCCCAGCGCGTCTTGTATCGTTAGTTGACTAGCTAGCATAGCGCGGGTGTTGCGATAACGTACATTCCTTGTCCAACCAACTCTCCAGCGGCGGAGTCCGGGACATCTTCCTCATCGCCACCACCGTCGGCTTCGCCTACTTCAATACCCAGTGCGGTCTCCAGCGGAAGCCACGGCCTATCTACAGGAGGTAGAGTTGGCGCTGGGGTGGGAGCCGCTATTGGCGGCGTTCTGGTTATCTCGGCAGTAGCGGCGTTCGTTTTCTCCTGTCGAAGAACACGCGGCATGGCCGGCCAGCCAGGCGACAACCCTCTCGTGACAGAGATGGGGCCTATGGGGAAGTCGTCAGGGCTAGGGACACCAGAACCCCGGAGCGGGGCGGCGTCTGCCGTACAAGTGCTAGGTTAATATCTATATATATATATATATATATATATATAAAACGACGAGACGCCGGTTTTTTCTTCTCCCTCTGCTAAACCTATTATCTCGGTTTTCTTTTCTGGGATGTATGATTGGGGGGGGGGGGGTTTTGGGATAGTTTATTTGTATATCATTGAGGGGGGGGAGTGTTACACGGCCTCAATCTCCACAACTCAATCAATATAGAATAGGTAACTAATTGAACTATCAACGTGCCTAATATGCCCCAAAAGACAGATTGAATGTACTTGGGGTGTAGGGGTAAGTCTCTGCCCACCTCCCATACTCGCTTGTGTGTCGGTAGGCAGAGACTAACCTGTACACCCCAAGTACAGCTACATACATACATACATACATATGGTATCACTTTTGTTCCTGAACGCAGGAAATTGGTAAAAAAATTAGAGACAATTTCTTCAGGTGTTTGAAAGTGTTCAACTGTGTTTTACTAAGTGTTTTTTTTTTTCCCTTTGGTTTTTTCCGAGCACCAAGCCCAAGAGCTATAAAGTCTCGAACCGGGGACAGCAGCCCTCACCACCCCGAAGAGGGGTTTGTTCAGAGGAAAGTAGTCATGTCTGAAATGGGCGGGTAAGCCGCAGTTAATGAATGGTGAGCGAAATGCGACCAACCTAGAACACGATAAGTAGTCTGATTGCCACTAAAGTCGCAGGTCAGCACAACGTGTGAGTTTTGGGGTAGCTGGGATTCGCAAAGCTCATTCGTCTCGAACTCCTCTAAAGACTATATATAGTTGTTTTCGAATCCCCCTCCAGGATCCCTGCGGAAGATGAGCCATCACGTGCACTTTTATATCCTTTGAGCGAGCCACAAGTACATGTATCAGCGCAGCAAAAGACTATTAAGACAGGGTGAGGGATTTCTAGAGTCGACTACGCTTCACCAGGGTACATACCTTTGGGAGTTTTTGGGTAGGCATCGTCTCTTGGACGGACTCAGAGAGGGCGCCCCAGCTTCATTAGTAGACCATTTGAGAAGACTCCGAATAACTAATGCTATGGCCCAAAGCACACACCCCCAAGGGGGAAAAAAAAACACGACAGGAGCAAGCAACATAAACCCCCCCTCCCCTCCCTCCCCAACCAGCGTAGAAAACAACGCCGAGGCGCGTGGAACTAAGCGTCTGACATTGTCTTGGAGCCTAGCTATTTGATGGTGGCTCAGCTTTTCGGGAGGGGGGGGGGGGGGGGGGGGTTTTGGAGCCTAGCTATTTGATGGTGGCTCAGGTGTTCGGGGGGGGGGTTTCAGCTTTGCGCACCGAGTTAAGTGTTATACGAATGCTCGACATATATAGCCCCCTTCCCCCCCCACCCCATTCAATCTCCGTTTTCGGTTTTCCCTAGCGGCTAATGATGGATGGCTCGGCCAACCACCACCACCACCACCACCTTGGGGACTTATGTCAGTGCGTCGCTATATAGAGTTTAGCGGCACTACAGCCTCAGCGCTGATCTTCATGAAAGGGGTTGCTAGTAGCCTTAGGTGGGTGCTTTGATTTGCTGTTATTACATATTACATGTGCCGACTCTAAATGCCAGGAGACAGATTCATACAAAGCGAGACGTCATGAAGTTAAGAGGAAAGAGGGAAAAAAAAGACCTAAACTAATCCACCGGCTCAACTACCAACCTCGATGGTAACAATTACAGCATTTCCGGTTTTGGTTTCGTATAGACCCATCTCCGTCACAACTCGAAGACTCACATCGCAAACACTCACACCGACCTGCATCTCCCCAGGCCCAAGCTTCCGATGACTTGGGGGCCTCTCGTCCGGTGCTCTCCAGCCACCCCTAAACAGCCCTCGTTCGAGACGCTTCTCTTCTAGACGGTCGAGCTGGGCTGATTTACTATTTTTCCGACCGAATAGAGAGCGTGTACTCCCGCCCATCGGTGGCAATGCCTCCTCTTCGGTGGTTGATATGGGTTCCTCATAGACTAGTTTATGACCACCACTATGGAGGCGAGCTTTTAACTGGCGGCCAAGTTGATCCACAACAGCGGGTTGACGCCAGAACTCGAGCCTGTTCTCAGCGCCTTTCAGCCGTACAAGCTTCACAAAATCCTCAGAAGGAAAACCGACGACGACATCTGCAGCTGTACTGCCTTCGATGACGTCTGGAACAGATGGTGAGTCACCACCCTGAAGTGGTGCCACATTCGAAGGCACAAGAATAAACGTTGTCTTGTACAAACCAGAAAGGCCTTGTTCGTCAAGTAGAGGCTGCACGTAGGTGTCTAGGAGTGTCTGGATTCGCTGTTCTCTGACCGATGCAATCTGAGTTGGGAGAATGCCCTGGGGTCCACAGCTTAGGGTGCTTGCCGATTTTGGGGAAGAACTCTTTTGGGTGTAATCATCCCTCTGGGGCGCCGAGCGAACACTTTCTTCGTAACTTGGTACGGGGTCCTCCGCCAAAGAACCTGGGAATAAACCCCCGGAACTAGAGTCCCCAAAGGCAATAGGAACATTCGGGCCTGCTATCTCAAGGCTTGAAAATGCCCGTTGCACTGTAGCAGGGCTCACTGTTGGGGGGATGTGTAATTCATCATAGCGTAGGAAGTTGACAATGACGGCGAACACCTACTACGTCAGCTGGTTACAACGGGAGCCATTTTCGCTAACCACACATACATCCGCATCCATATCGACAAAGCCGGGACATGTTGGGGTGGTAACACAGCAAATGTCTGCTAGTTTTGAATATGGGTACTTGTAAACCATAGATCTCGGGAGCGAGAAACGTTTTCCCGAAACATCAAGATAGACAAGATCAACATCTCGCGATGGCGGCTGCTGTTCGGTAGAGTCGAGCATGATGATGGTGATGATGATGGTGGTGATGGTGATGCTAGATGGGCAAAACCCTCGACAAGAGGCAAGAAAAAGGGAAAGGGAAAGGGACACTGAATGAAGGAACGTCTCGCGAGGGGCAGTTCTCCGAACAGATGACGCCGTGTTCAGCAGGCTAACTAGCGCTAAAGTTGCTCCTAAGGAGTTGGTGCATGCCTGAGCGTTAGTGGGGACGAGAACCAGCCAAGGTAGAACACGAGGTGGATCTTGAGCACTACAGTAGTTGTATTCGCATTTAGGCTGCAAAACCTGGGCTGGTAAGCGGGATTAACAGTACAGCACTCCGCTCCGATTGTGAGGCCCGTGAGGCCCGTGAGAGGCCTGTGAGGCGCTACCAGGTGGAAGGCGCAGATGATGGAGGGGACGGATACTGCACGCTGATGCAAGGCGGCGAGGAAGGCGTTCTGGCTGGTTGGGGCTGGTCTGGCCGGGTCTGGCCCAGTCGGCAGCCAACGGTTCTCGCTTGAAGGTCACGAACATCGTGTTCTCATAAGCGTTGACATGGGCCAAAGAGCGCAATTATCCTGTGCTGCAGAACACATCCTCCTTGCATGGCCCTACAATGAGGCGGAGTTCGTATTGGCATGGCTCTGTGTCCTCTGTGTCATCCTACCTCATAGCATGTAATCTCAACGCGGATGACCGGCAGCGACCCAGTACAGAAGTAGTGCCACTACGCGGTCGATTCGTGGACGTGTGCTTGCCCAATTCACCAAGCGGCCATTTGCATCGTATATAACGCCGCCCCCGTCCCCATTCTCATTTTCCCTTTCCCTCACTCCCCCATCGTTTCACCAAGCACCCACTTGCTCCTCCGTGGCGGGCACTAGGCATCACACTAGGCATCGCGCTATCTCTCCCTTCTTGTTCTTCTACAGCCACTACTAGTTCCCCCTACCTTCTCAGTTGGCAATCACAATGTGGTACTACATCTCCGAGCCTAACTCCTACCTCGCCGTCACGGGCGGGGGGATAGAGACCGTCAGGATCGTCAAGAAGGCGTTTGTGATGCCATGGCAGAAAGTGAGTAGTTTGTGGTGCTTGTGGTGCTTGTGGTGCTTGCCGCAACTAGTACATTGATCTTACCCATTCATCCAGGTTGCAAAAATCTCCATCTCGCCTTTCGACTTTTCCCTCTCACTGCAGGCCATGACAATTGAGAAATTGCAATTCTCGCTTCCTGCAGTCTTCACCATTGGTCCTGACGATAATAAAGCCGCCCTTGAAAAGTATGCTGTGCTCCTCACAGGCTCGGGAGATGGGACAAACACCCCTGCCAAAGGTCGAAAGGCTGCAGGCACCGGGAGAAGCCATGTCCAGGACATCGTCAAGGGTATTATTGAGGGCGAGACCCGTGTTATCGTTAGTGGCATGAGCATGGAGGAGATCTTCAAGGAGAGACAGATTTTCAAGCAGAAAGTCATTCAGAATGTTCAGAGTGAGCTCGACCAGTTTGGTCTCCGCATGTGA
>JAJDFE020000429.1:19508-32356 GCA_021527465.2 Geoglossum glabrum | reverse complement strand
GGGGTTGTTGGGTATTGCAGATTGTCAGTTTGAGTGTAGAATAGGTCCCGGTCCGAGACTCATGGCACGGGACTGTACTTGGTCGACAGTCACTTGACCCTACGCAACCATGTCTAGTGCTCTCGTACCCACTCGCAGCGGAAGCTTCGGTCAAGTTGACTGGGTCTCTCTGTCGAAGTCAACATTCACGTTCGGGTTAGACGTACTAGTGCGACTCTCTAAGGCGGAACTCGATCCGGCTACTGTAGCCATTGGCCTAATCACCTGTAATCGATTTGTGATCAAGGCCGAAGCTCAGAGAAGGATCTATGATGCTTTGTCAAATTTGAAGTCCTTTTCGTCTTACGGGAAGCTCGTTTGGTTTGGGTTTGGGATAAAGCCGATAATAAAAGATCTCGCCGATACTGACCATGGAATGGCATGCGTTACTTTATGTGCATACGACTGTTCACAACATCTTTCAAAAACAGCGGCCCTTTTTGGACGCGAAACCACCAAGAAACCGTTTTAATATATATATATGTATATGTGTGTGTGTGTGTGTGACCAAACCCAATTTTCCCCATTCTGCCTCTCTCTGCCCGAGAATTTTATAACGAAACCAACAACCCCGATGGGCAGCAAGCGTGAGGCCCCACCCCTAAAGAAGATGTTCTAACTTACGCCCAAGTATATATATACATACATTACCTCTCAGCCTCTCAGCCTCTGCAAGTCTCGACGCAACGCTACAATCTATGGGAACCCTAGACAAGGGCCGATATTTCCAGACGCCCTGACGATAGAGTGTATCTTTATACACAGTATATATTTCTAGTGTCCGTTGTTGTTGTGCGGGGCAGCGGAGGATTGGGATTGGGATGCTCGGTCTCCCTGGAGAGGTAGTTAGTTAGTTCTTCTAATTGGACCTAAACCGGACCTTTTTTTTTTGTTTTTTTTTTCTTATGGGTAAAACTGCCCGGAGAATGCTGAGGGGTGAGCACGGGGGCATGAATCGTGTGGTATTCACCAGCTCCTTTCCCTGCACAAAAATTCACCGGTCTCATCCCCGCACCCCCCGACTCCAGCGTTGATGGGTAAGATAAGAAGGGTGGGGAGTTCCTTCTCGGACTGCTGGTGTTTTGGTGTTGGCAACTTTTTTTTTTGGGGTTTGTCATTGAGGAAAAAACGAATAGAATAAGTTTCAGCTAGTGCTCAGTACGTGATTACACCGAAGTACAGAGGCTTATAAGAGAGGCGGCTAGAGATATGGGTGATTCTAACTATAGCACGGGGAATGATGGCGGGCCATGGGAGATAGACCAAATGCTGGTACCACAACCTCTACAAATAAAGAAGCCTAGGAAAACAGTCTATTCCGACGATGGTAACACGGAAAAGCCGTTCGGCGGAGACCACCGGGTTTCCCTTGGGCCTTCGAGATGCTATTGGCAGTCCGATAGTTGGCAAAGGTTCAAAAGCCTGGAGGACTCTGTGTGTGACTTCCCGCAGGCGAATTCGGATTGTGTCGAGGTATGCGATGAGCTAGAGTTTAGCGGGATGGATTTAGAACCTCTGAGGAGGTTGCAAAGATGGCTTGCGGAAGACGAAGGCGCTGAGCTCTCAGAGTCTGCGGAATCGGCAGGCAGGGTTTCTTTGACGGCGGGGTTTGGAATACTAATCGGTGAGGACGGGGACGATATCCAAGACACAGACGAGATATGGCAACCGAGCGGAAAACTGTCAAAACATATGTCCTGGTACGCCGATCTTCTTTCCAACATAGCGAGCCACCAGAGCACAATAGACCCAATTGCCATCCCACACGTCCTCTCAAATCACATCACCGCTTCCTTGTGGATCCGCGAGCAGATGCGGGACAAGTGGAAGCGGACGTACGGGGTAGCGTTGGCGCCGCAAAGAGCAGAGATACGACGTCGGATACGGAAGGCTGGGAATGTGGCGGATAAGCAGGGTATCGTAGTAGAGAAATCTCGTATGATGCGTCGCGCCCTAAAGAAGATCGTTGCGGATGAGCTATCTGAGGTTGCACGCGCCCTACGGTGGTCCCTGGAGGACCCACTCTGCGAGATCGAAAGTCTCTATGCATTCTTCCTCGCCCAACAGCATCTCTTCCTCCGCTCCCACAATTCCCTGTCTTGGTTGATCACCGTTCAAGACCAACAGCACTCCTCCCTAGCCCGGCGGATCAACAAAACCGTCCCTTTCCTCAGCACACAACTTGATGCCATTGACAGCGTCTTTGACATTGGCCTCCGTACTATCGCCGCTATGGGGACTCGCATTAGCCGCATCGCTGCGAAAGATGTGCTAGGCGTCGCAGAAAGGGAGAAAGAGTCGAAGAGACGGCTTCAGGATCCAGCAGTGGTGCTGGGGTATTTGGCGAAGGTGGAGGAGGACTTTCGCTTCCTAAAGCTCTGGGCAAAGACAGCTGAATCGAGCTTTACGAACATAGAGAAGGAGCTCGCAGAACTAGCGGAGGAGAGTGTGGATTTGTGCGTGGTTAGGGAAGCAAGTGTGTTGTTTGTTGAGAACTGAGCAAATAGGGTTTTCTATTGGGCGGTTAGCTGGCTACACACTGTATCTCTCTAGATGCCCCCCAGTCGGGGGCGTGCCTGTGTATATTGGAAGGTTTTGGCTGATGATTCCCGTGTGACTCAGTACAGCGAAAGCGTTACGGTGACATGTCGTTCTGCTATGCAACTAACCGGGTGGCGTGTGCAGAAGGTAGCACCGAGTTCGATCACAACATCATAACCAGCCATTGGGAAATCAGATGGCCTCAACCCCCGACCTCAGCCATGCGATCTCCCTTCACCCACACCCTTTCAGCTTGCACCCGAGTCGGCCTGGCACTTCGACGCCTGGCCGAGACTGTATAAGCCATCATCCACTCCCATTTGTGCATTCGCATCGATCGGGAACGCCAACACCTGCCCGGGAAGGCAGTGGCGGCGGGATTGCTGTAGCTACTGGCTTGGAGCCCGTGCCACCGCTTCCAGATGAGCATGATGCCATATCACGGCATGTTGCACACTCAATCTCCCGTAACGACGTGGAAAACCAGCGACCGCCCCAATATACTTCGGAGAGCGATCCGTATCAGCTTTCCTCCCGATTAAAGTCCCCGAGCGAGATCAACCTTATTCGAGCTAGTACGTCTCGCAAGCGTGGTGGGTGGGTGCCCCTGGCCACCAGGGATAAGAAGGCTAAGAGGATACGGGGGTTCTATAAGAGCCAAAACACCAATATTCAGCGCCTGCTGACGTCGGTGGATGAACACCGCCGGGAGGCCAAGAACACCCATGCTGGGACCCAGCTGAAATACAAGATTGCCGTTAACGGGAGCTTTGCGGCAAACTTATTATTGGCGGCTCTACAGGTCTACGGTGCCGTGTCTTCGGGATCGCTGTCCCTGTTCACGACGATGGCAGACGCCTTATTCGATCCCCTGTCTAACGTCATGCTCATTCTGTCCAACCGCGCTGTCAATCGCGTGGATCCACGACAGTACCCCTCAGGGAAGGCCAGGATTGAAACGGCTGGCAATATCGTGTTCTGCTTCTTCATGTGTTCTGTGTCGTTTACCCTGATAGTCATGTCGGCGCGAGATCTGGCCATGGGCTCCTCCAGCGAGACAGCCCACTTCCACCTAGCGTCTGTCGTTGCGGTGGCACTTGCGTTTATCACCAAGTTGTGTTTGTTTCTGTATTGCTGGGCTCTCCGGGATGTTTATTCCCAGATCCGGATCTTGTGGGAGGATCATCGCAATGATCTTTTCATCAACGGCTTCGGTCTTCTCACCTCAATAGGCGGCAGCAAGCTAAAATGGTGGATCGATCCGATGGGCGCCATCATCCTGTCTTGTCTAATCGTTGGCCTCTGGCTAAGGACTGCCTACTCAGAGTTTCAGCTCTTGATAGGTGTCACCGCAGACCCGCAGATGCTTCAGTGGATTACATACATAGGTAGCCTACTGCCGTTCTGAGACTGCTGCTCTGAGATCTACCCCGCTTACGCAACGCCAGCAATGACACATTCCCCAATGGTAACACACATCGACACTGTCAGAGCCTACCACAGTGGCCCACGCATGATCGTCGAAGTGGATGTGGTCATGCATGCGGAAGAGACGCTTAGATCTACCCATGACGTCGCCGAAGATCTCCAGATGAAATTAGAGAGCTTACCGGATGTTGAAAGGGCGTATGTCCATGTCGACTTTGAAACCAGCCATAAACCCGTGAGTCTCGCACCACATGCACTTTGGCTACAGAGCCTGAACAGGTAACTAATTGACTCTGGTCCACTAGGAGCACTCTTTGAAGAAAGAGCTTTGAATGATTATTATTCTACTATAGTGGGCTATCAGGGACTGGCTCTGGCTCTGGCTCTGGCCCCATTAGGTATAACCACAGATAACGAAGTGAGATCAGGAAAGGGTTCCTTGAACTAGCGTGACGTCCCCTCCGACGTATCTATTTCTCAGACACAAATGCACAATGCAAACAAAAACTGCTGTCAGCCCGCAGGAACACTATCACCGGACCGGGCCCAACCGCATTACCTCATGGAAACCACTTCGAGCTTCAACTTCTCGATGGTATAGCGTAGAAGCGCTAGGGGTTTTTTTTTTTAATTTTTTTTTATTTTTTATTAATTTTGTTTGGCTTCAAGTTGTATTACGTGTATTTAAATAGACAAGTACTTTTCCCCCCAATTTTCTACACTAGGCGAATAAGTGACGCGGAGAACTCATAACCTCTCCGACCATCATATCACTCTCAAAACAAGGGCACCAGATACCCAAGTATCCGGATAACTAGATGTATAGATATATGGGCGCAGCAGTGCGTGTGCGGGAAACTTGCCTTTGCCTTACCTTGCCTAGTTTCGGCAAATTTTTTTTTTTTTCAACAAAAAGAAGTATGGAAAAATTATTCTAAAAATTAAAATAAACACAAAAGTAGGAGGTAAAAAAAAGTACAAATTTTTTTTTGGGGAGGCTATATATATCCATGTTAAGATATTATTATTATTATTAATATGGATGCTAGTAAAATGGTATTGAGATTTTAATACCCTGGCGGCTGTTTTTGCTGCCCTAAAGTTGTAGTCATGCGATAAGGAGTCTTCCCTAGTCTCCCAGGCAAGCAGAGATAGACTAGTGAAAATTCGCAGCAGCTGGAAATAGTGCAATACCAGTGCCACAGTGATCAGCTCCATGCGCAAGCACAGGAGCTGATCGGAAGAAAAAAATAAAAAAAAATGAGCATCTTGAGTATATCCGGGACTTTAAGAGTTGGCAACTGACTCTAAGTCCCGAATACGCCTAAGAAGCTCATTTTCTCTATTAAGCCAGAGTTTCCTCTGCTCAATACCCTTGTCCACCTCCGCTCTCAGTTGACTGAGAGCCTCTTCCTTCCCCCGGTTCGCCGCCTCCACCCTCTCGCTCGCCGCCTCCACCCTCTCGCTCGCCGCCTTCTCCCTCTCTTTCACCGCCGTTACCTCCACTCTTGCTTCCGCTGCCTCCGCTCTTGCTTCCGCTGCCTCCCTCTTTGCGAGGGCTTCGCTGCGGACTGCATCATGGAGTCGCCCCTCTAATCCTTCCCCCCATGCCTTGCACTCCTCTACAAACGCTTTAGCTGCTCCCCACGCGGGAGTAGCTGTGGTGGGAGGAGGAGGGGTGTTGTTAGGAACGAGATCTTCGAGAGGGTTTCCTCTCTCGATCTCGGGAGTGACATCTCTCCTCCGGTGAACTAAGGACCGAAGGTAGAGCCTAGATACAATAGCTGGTAAGTTTGCTGTTCATAGTCTTGGGTAAATATAATATACCATATTGCAATAACAATTGGTGACAGTAGTTTTAGTACAACCCACTTAAACCTACTGTACCAGAGTTGTGCCTCCTTCCAGTTTGCATCGGCCTGAAAGAAGAACATGAGCAGGTCCCATATTGGTGACCAGTGCTCAATGTTCGGGCAGGGAGTGGGGGAGGGAGTAGTCGGACAGGAAATAGTTGGGCCGACCATGTTGGCAGTATTTTTGTACTCTCGAGTCTGAAGAAAGAGAAAAACAAGGAGAGAAAAAAAAGAAGAGAAAAGAAGATAAAAAAGCGAAAAAGACCCTACCTGTATCGTTGTATCCATATCCAGTTGTTTCGTAAAAGACCAGATTCGGTAGGTACAGAGCTGCTTCGTTGTTGCTTCGCTTCCTCCTGGGGGGGCGTGATATCGGTATATGCTGGCGGAGACGAGTTGTAATATCTCTCTAGAAAAGAGAGATCCATTATGAGAATAATTGTGAGAATAATTGTGAGAATAATTGTGGTCGGCAAAGGCTGAGGGAAGACGGGTTGTTTAGTTGTATATATATATATATATATGTGCCGTTCGTTAGTCATGGTGTCATCCATTGCCACTAGTGTCGGTATTGACTAGTCATTATTGTAGCAACGAAGCCAGGACAAGAGGAATAGCCTTATTCTAACTAGCGAGACCGAAGGATTTAGAATTTTCTTCCGGATCGGGACACCCGTATGCGGTTCGCGATACGGCTATGACCTGGTGATGTGCTCAATGAAGCAATGCTCGAGCCTCGCGGAATTCGGCAGGTATTGCTCTGGTAAGTATACCTCTCGAGAGGTAAGTCATGGGCTGTGCCTGGTATTTGTGGTTGATTAGAGCCAGGACTAACGTTACTAACCCTAGAAGCTAGAGCTGGGGTGGAGCCGAATCTGGTGCTGGTTGGTAACGACATCCACAGCGCCAACAGATTCACAAGGCGATTAACTTGGAGTCAAGCGGTTCTGCAGCTGACGGCTGGTGGCTGATGGCTGAGACACTGTGGCCCCATTGGTATGACAATGCCAGCCTCGTCGTCTTCGCGCCCGCCAAGTCCAACTCATCAATCGTATAAAGGCAGCATTATTTCTCATATTTCCTGGATCACTTGTCCTTCCTGTCCTGAAAAAACTTCCCAAGGAAATCTATAAACAAGAATTCGTGCCCCAAAATTCCGTGCTGATAACATCATGTCGCAACCTAACGAGGCTCCTGCAGAAGCACCGGAATATAAATATGACGCGCTGCCCGATGGCCAGTCCATTCGAATGCTGACCCTAAATCCCGGATCACCAGACGATCCACTAGAAGGCCATCTTAAGTTCTTCAGCATCGCCTCTTCGGAAGAGTATGAGCCACTCTCGTACGTGTGGGGCAACCCGAAACGCACCCACGAGATCACCTGCAACGGCGGACGCCTTGGGCTCACCACCAGCCTCTATGATGCCCTGAGACGGCTTCGGCGGCTGGATAGGCCGCGGCGTCTCTGGATCGATCAGATTTGCACAAACCAGGATGACCCAGTGGAGCGAAGCCAGCAGGTCCAATTCATGAACAGCATCTACAAGAATGCGAGCCACGTACTGGTCTGGCTGGGTCCAGATCACCAGGGCATGGCAGAGCCAGCTTTCAAACATATCCACAAGCTGGTCGAGATATTCCAAGATGAAAAAATGTGTGAGCAATTCTGCATCGACCATACAGACCGCCTAGAAGAGCGCTTTAGGGATCCGTGGATTCCTCTGACGCACGTAACTCATCTGCCTTGGGTAAGTTAAGTTGGGGCAACGTCGTCCCCCAGGACTGTCCAGTACCTTTGCTGACATTTACGTTACCTACTCAAGTTCACCCGCGCGTGGATAATACAGGAAGTCGGGACCAAGGCGCCCGCAACACTCTTCTGGGGCGACGCAGAGATCGACTGGAAGTGCGTGCACACCGTTTGCGAGAAACTCACCGACTACCACCATCTACGCAAGCTCTTCAATATCCAGACCGACCTCATCAAGTATGCCTTCCGACGCTTCATTGAGCCGCCAACGGATAGCCGCCATGCCAATCGCTTCAGCTTCATTTACGAGCTCCACCGCGCTCGCCACCTCAATGTTACCGATGCGCGCGATCGCGTCTTCGCCATGCTCGGCCACTACTCCCTTCGTGGTGACAACAAGGAGCTGGCTGCGCTCCAGGCGGATTACGGGAAGACCCTCGAGCAGGTTTACGTCGACGTGGCCATGAGGGCGCTTACCGGCGACTCGTCCCTGATTGCCCTCGCCGCTGTTCAGCATCCAATCCTCCGATCCGGCACAGAAGCACCAAATCAAGCATCTGGCCAGACCTGGGTAGTGGACGAGAAAATGCTACCATCCTGGGTATCAAACTGGGAGTCTTTCTCAGAACGCGCTTTTCCAAATCGTGCTTTCGTAACACACATTCTCTCAGAGCCAATAAGCCCACACTGTGCTCATGGTAAGACATCCTCAAAGTTGAAGATTGATAAGCCGACACTAGTTCTTAATGTGAGTGGGGTGAAGCTTGACGTAGTGGTGGCCTGTTCCGAGCCCCTAGTGCCGCGGGAGTTCCATATTGACCAGTCAGGCCGGGCTCTGGCCATCGAAACAATTTGGCATGACATCTGTGGTAAGGGGCGGTTCGACCTGGAGGAGAGGTACATTAGCGGCGAGAGCGCCTTCTTCGCATACACGCAGACGCTAAGCAATGGCTGCGTCGCGACATCATCTAGAGAGCCTCGGGCCTACCGCGACATCCCCAAGTCGGAATGGCATGCGCAGGGGGCCGCATATCTCGTCAAAGCGCTGGGGCAGTCCGACGACATATCGCCAGCACTATACGAGATGGCTGACGGCGACCACTTCAAATGGAGCCGGGCGGCCAACGGGGCAACGAGCCATCGGGCGTTTGCTCGAACGGCGGAGGGCTACTTTGTCTTAGGGCCGAAGGTCATGGAAGCCGGTGATGTCGTGTGTGTTCTGTTCGGCGGGAAGATGCCTTTCTGTCTGCGACCGTGGGGGCGCCATTACCTGCTGGTTGGCGAGTGTTATGTCCATGGACTGATGGATGGTGAGGCGATGGAGATGCTGGCGCAGGAAAAGATTGCGGAAAGGGAGTTTCACATTGTCTGATGGAACTGCTAGTCAGTTGTCTTTTCGAGAGTTGTAGTAAATGGCGAACGGGGCTGGTTGTACACTAGGTAGAGGTAATCCAAGCAGCTTTGGATAGCGTCTTTCATTTCTTCTGCTTAGAACAGGTTCAGGATAGGAACCTGCCAAGCCCGGATCCCCTCAGCCTCCCAAGCAACTCGTCAGATGTAGGAGTAAGATGTTAGAGAGTGTCTTCCGTAGTGTTTTGTCTAATTGTTTGGTATTTCCAAGGGTTCCGTTCCCGGTTTTAGTCTGCTCCCATGGTTAATCTTGATGACCACTGATGACAAGCTTCTACTAGAGTATGTTACTCGGTTTGAGGGAGCATCGATTACAAGCTAGTCCTTCAATAGCATTTCTCTGTAACTTAGGTATTCTTAGGTATTCCATTAGAAGCTCAGAGAGTAGTGTAATAGCATGCCTCGCCGCCGCCATTGCGCTATGGCATTGCGGCTCGGATATTGCATAGGGCTCCGGGGTATGGAGTGCTCCAGAGCACAGTTGGGACGGGATATATGCCTTTGAGGCACAAGTCAGCTTCGCCGCGAGGTATGTGCGCAAGGGCAGAACCTCGCTGATATTGGCCTCGGGCCAATGTAATGGGTCTCCGGCTGCTATATAAGCAGCGCGGAGGATAGATAGAATCTAGCTGAGTCAATCAGGAAGTTATCCGCGCCTTGTAGCCACGAGCACTAACCTTTGTTTGTATTGTGACTACTATTGCCTACATTGCCTCTGGCCGCCCGACCGACCCAATCCAAGCGCCGCGCCAACAAGTAGGCCGTGAAGACGAAGGCTTTGGAGGTGTGGTTGAGGTGAGCAAGTGTGGTCAGTAATCCAATACAAATCAATGAATTGGATCAAACGAATTTACAAAATATATCAAACGTATTAACTAATATTTGCGTATAGACTCTGGTTGGTGAAAAGAGGAATTGATTGATTGATTAATTCATATTACCGGCCCAGCCGCCTATTGGCAGCTATGCGGACACGTGACTAAGATCTGTCTCTATTATTTACATTGTTTCTACATAGCATTGCCTGTGGCGTTTGGGTGAAAAGAGGAAGCTTTTGGGTTGGATGACATAAGCAGTGACAACGCATGGCTAGCGGACATCAACATCTACCCAATAAAGTGGCGCAGTTTCATGCTTAAAAAACTCCAAGGCGCAATATTTGGAGCATCTTCACCTAGGAGGCCCTATTTACCTTTGACAAACCCGATTGTCAAGACGAAGATGGTGTTAGACCCACCAAGACCCGCCCTCTCATTCACCTTCTCCTCATCCGTCTCACCCTTCAACGTTCACGTGGGGGCCTACCTAGCCTCGCATAAGGCATACGAAGCTATAGCTACCGGCGCACTAGTTTTTGACGGTCGAGGCCGATTGCTAGTACTTCAGCGGGCGGCACATGACTCGATGCCTCACCTCTGGGAAGTCCCCGGCGGTGCATGCGACGAGGACGACGAAACTATCCTCCATGGGGTTACACGGGAAGTATGGGAAGAGAGCGGCTTAAAGGTCAGCGCCCTGAAGCAGCGAGTTGGGCCAGACGACGGTTATGTGTTCTTTACCCGAAAGGGGTTAAAGGTTTGCAAGTACACATTTGAGACAGAGGTAGAGAGCACGGAAGAGGTGAAGCTGGATCCGAAAGAGCATCAGAGTTTTGTATGGGTGACGGAGGAGGAGTGCAGGAACCATAGGGTGGGGGATGGGCATTCTGTTGTTGAAATCAAGTTCACCACCCCAGCGCAGGAGGCCACGATCTTAGAAGGGTTCCGCTTACGAAAGGCGGCGAAGGCGGATGGGCAGTGACTTACCACGAGCTCCTGCCACGAGCTCCAAAGACCTGCCCCCCCAAAATATTCTCAACACTCGGCTCCTACGGTATGGTCAATAAACAAACATTTGGCTAGATCTAGATCTAGAATAAGATCCGATTTCTAACAGCTGATTGTGGGATTAGAGAAGTTAAAAAGAAAAAGGGGCTCGGGGATTGTCGCGTGAGATTCGAACTGGAACCCTTGTGGAGCGGCGAGCTGAAAACCGTCATGCACATCTTGCCCTTGGGTTTCTTGAGTACTATCTCACAGATGGCATCGTTCTCCACTTCAGCGGACAACCATAATGTGCAAGGATATCCAGGTAAATAGAGTACTAGAGGTCAAACTATACTCATGTCCGCCATGGGTACCAAAGCCCAATGTCGTGATGTGCGACAATAAAGAGCACGCTCTAGCTATTATTGAAGACAACAAGCCAGGACAGGTTGATATATATGTCACCTTATATTGGATTCCCAGCCACGCAGGAACTCCCGGGAAATGTGGAAGCGGACAAGCTTGCTAAAGCAGCGACAAGATCAACGAGCGAGGAACCAACGAAGAGAGACGACCATCCATGGTATCTTGTGACGCAAGCTCTTAAGAAGACCTGGATAACAGCAGGACCGCTCCTATCAGGAAGATCAGACACCGGCAGATTTACGAAGAAAATCGATGCAGCATTCCATCTAGGGAAGTCCGCGGGACTGTACCAGCGGCTGACCAGCTCGGAGGCTGCCATCCTCACGCAGCTACGAACCGGCAAGTCGTTTCTTGAGGGATATTTACACAAGATCAATGCGTCCGAGACGGCAGACTGCGACTGCGGAAGTATAGAATCGATACCGCACTTTCTCTTCTCCTGTAGAAAGTGGGGTGCAACGGAGGACGGCGTTGAGACGGCAGCACGGAAGCCGATTTGGGGGCCTATCGTGCGCACTCGGAGGCTAACCAAGCAGACGGAAGGGAGGCGAGAACAACGATGGGCCACTTGAGGGACTATGCGTGTACGTAGATAAGAATGAATTGAATTGAGTGTTCTGTGTACATACTCGTGACGCATTGACATGCCCGGACCTTCGTAGTGCCTCGAGCCTCGACAATTGTCGCCACTCAATATAGTAGCTAATCATGACGCATCCAACACCACTTGAGCATTGGAAGCCGAAATATCAGCGTGGTTAAAGCCACAATACCATCCTAGTGAACAAGATACAGTAAACGCGGGAGCCGATTGCAACGAGCAACTACTCCTAGGGATTCCCTCTCCCCACTCCCTAACTGAACACACTGTGAGCCACCTCTACACATGCCTCTGCTAGTGCGTTGCTGGTTGAGAAGCGCACGATTCTGGAACTGCCCTGCGGACACGAGGCGGTGAAAAACCACTCATCTAGGCTCTCTTCCTAACTCCGACATACTACATTTCAACGGGCAGGTATTACTCTTATTTTATTTCCTTGGTTGGGTATGGCGCTGAGCAATGGATATGCAGATCGGAGCTAGCACTCTAGTAATAGGATGTATTTAGCTAGCTCTTGGTAATACCCAATCCCTAATTCCTACAAATGAGAATTTCTCGGGCCTTAGCGGCTCTATTTATTGGATTCTCTCTTTCCTATTGTGTCCTGAGAAAGGTATAAGTACGTAGTACATTAATTTCAGATACTATGTTCCCTACCTGTCCATGCGCTCAGAGCCTTTCGCGACGATTCCGTGTCAGGATGCTGGGGACCGAGGATCTGTCTCCGCAGCTGGAAGCAGTTTTCTATTAGTGAAACAGCCTCGTGATCACGGCCTTGAGACTTGAAAGTGAACGCCAGGTTGTGCATGGCCGACAGCGTGTCCGGATGCTCTGGGCCGAGCACCCTCTTTCGAGTCTCCACCACTTGCACTCCCAGCTCTTCGGCCTCCTTCCATCTCTTTTGGTTCCAGTACGTAA
The DNA here is from genome assembly GCA_021527465.2 of Geoglossum glabrum. Classification (NCBI taxonomy): domain Eukaryota; kingdom Fungi; phylum Ascomycota; class Geoglossomycetes; order Geoglossales; family Geoglossaceae; genus Geoglossum; species Geoglossum glabrum. The sequence goes on along the minus strand of JAJDFE020000429.1, from coordinate 19,582 downwards.
GTTCCAAGTGATGCATAGTCACCAGTGTACTCGGATGCTCTGGGCCAAGCACCCTCTTTTGAGTCTCCATCTCT
>JAJDFE020000429.1:0-19408 GCA_021527465.2 Geoglossum glabrum | reverse complement strand
TGCACTTCCAGCTCTTCAGCCTCTTTCCATCTCTTTTGACTCCAGTACGTAAGTGCCAGGCTATGCATGGCCGACAGAGTGTCCGGATGCTCTGGGCCAAGCACCCTCTTTCGAGTCTCCATCTCTTGCACTTCCAGCTCTTCAGCCTCTTTCCATCTCTTTTGACTCCAGTACGTAAGTGCCAGGCTATGCATGGCCGACAGCGTGTCCAGATGCTCTGGGCCAAGCACCCTCTTTCGAGTCTCCATCTCTTGCACTCCCAGCTCTTCGGCCTCCTTCCATCGATTTTGATTCCTGTACGTTGATGCCAGGTTATGCATGGCCAATAGCGTGTCCGGATGCTCTGGACCGAGCACCCTCTTCTGAGTCTCCATCACTTGCACTCCCAGCTCTTCAGCCTCCTTCCATCTCTTTTGATTCTTGTACGCCGATGCCAGAGTATGCATGGCCGACAGCGTGCCCGGATGCTCTGGGCCGAGCACCCTCTTTCGAGCCTCTATCATTTGCACTCCCAGCTCTCCGGCCTCCTCCAATTCTCCATCAGCGTTCCTTGAATTGCGATCTTTCGTCTCAGTAGAGCGATCTCCCGTGTATTCAATATCGCCTGTATTTCTCTGAACCCGCTTCAATTCCCCTGTTGGGAGTTGTGAGTCGTTTTCTGAGTAGGAAGATTGAATACGCGCACTATAGTTGAAACACCATGCGTTAGTACCGTTATTTAAAGTATTAACGAAGGATACGATAAGGCTTCAAATACCTATTAATGTTTGTTTTGGGGGGTTCCTCCTCGTCCAGTAACCCCTCTCGTTGGAGGCGAGAAAGGTAGGTCTTCAACGCAGCCGAGTACTTGTGAATATCACTACTCCGGATTCCCGCGCCAATCATATCTCTGCGGAATTCCCGCCAAACCGCCTTATCATCATTATCGTACGTCGTCAGAGCGGTGCTGCTCGATGCATTCCCGTTCCTTATTTGTGCTGCAATGTGGTCCATCCTCTGGAGCAGTTCAGGGAACAACTCGTTCTCAACCCGGCCCTGGGAACTTATTCCTAGAACGGAAACGAACGCAGATACGCCTGCGGTCTGCTCCACCAACTGCTTTCTCAGGCTATCCAGGTTCTCGTTGCCCATTCGTATCCTATCCCAGGTCCTGCGACGGCTCGTGCCTAAGCTCTTATATTTATCTATAATCTCCTCAAGCTCTGCGACTGGGGAGCGACAGTTCTTATACAAGGTCTTCCAACCCTTGAGGTCATCGGGATTGCGTGCGAAGAGAGAGTTTGGTGCTTCCGCTTCAGCTTCGACCCGCTTTAGTAGCGTTTGAAGCGCGTCTAGATCACGGGTGATACTAGCGTACTCGCCGCAGGCATTCTTCCAGCCAGTGTACGTGCGGGTGGTTAGCCGCGTTAAGGTTACGATATCGATCGAGAATCCGAAGGACATCTTGGAAGGAGGGTACAGGGTTGGGATGAAGTGAGGTGATGCCGACACCAAAACGGTCTTGATGTCTCGACTATTTGTGGGCAAACAGAGCGTACAGAAAAGATGGAAGGCTTCATAGTGTTGTCTGGAGAGATACGCCAAATGAGGCTATGCAAGGCGGTATGCAAGGCGCAGGGTTAGGGCTCTTTTCCGTCCTTCGGAGCGTCGTTGCTGCATTACCTGAACAAGTCTCTACCTGGATCAGTCAGCAAGCGAAAGCCGGATGTCAGCCTATATAATTCAAGCAACGAGCTGGAAGAGAATGATCAACAGAGCTATAGCCAACGTTGCATGTCGGAGTGTCAGGCATGGAATTTCGAGAGCACCGCAAAAATCAAGAAAGGTTCTGTGTGGATGAGGAGGACAAGTTTAACGAGAAAGTGGATAAGTAACTCCACGGCGTACTGCATAAAGGAGCTGCGGAAAGTGGTCTTCCCAGAGGGGAAGCGGATGGTTTAGGGAGGATCGGCAGCTCTATTCTCTCACATGAAGTCTATTTTTCAGTAGGCAAGCAAGCAAAGGATTTAGATACTAGAGTAATAGCATTCGATGAGCTTATACTCTTTCTATCGCAGTGAGCCAAAAGCCCCCATTCGGAACAAAATTCAGTTCAACCAAAAAATATATAATATACCGCTCTTTCCTTGTTCAGCATGAATGTTCATGGGAGTGATCTTTCTTGGTTCTGATATGTGCCTCTCTCTCCCGAGATCCAATCTGGTCGTGAGGCTTTTGTGCCCCATATTGTATTGCTACCCCAAGTCCATGGCTGGAGTGGGTCGGCTAACTAACCCCCCCACAACCTCCCCCTGCTAGCGTACCCGCCTCTCACCTTTTGCATCACTGGCCACAACATATTGCCGCTTTGGATTTGTAGCGTGTCGCCCTAGAGAGTATATATAAGGGGAGGATAGTAGTAGGTGGTGGGTGAGGGGGAGGTTCAGTCGAGATGTAGCTTATTGAGAGAGGCTAACGTGCGACCGCAGCAGCTTGACCACCACCATGTTCGCGTTCTTTGCCGCCCGCCATAGCAGCGTCCGTCCGTTCATCCCTATCCTTTAGTTGGTGGTGACTTCAGCCTCGAGGTATCAATTGAGATAACCCTTCCCGCCGTATATATGCATCGCGATCACTCGCAATCTAACAAGCGGAGCGAACAACCAAGCGTCGAAATGTGACAAGGCTGTTAGGAGTCGCAGCAGCCCTGTCTGCATCTGGTGGTGGATGTGAAAACAAAATAACCATCTACTTCTTCAGCCTCGCTGAGATGTGGGGATGGTGGTATATATAAGGGCGGGAATAAAAGGAAGTGGGGGAGGTGAAAGTATTTGGTAAAGGCCCTAACACTACATACAACTCCCCGCTCCGATCTCCTCTGGGCGATAACAGCTCCATGGAAGGTATTCCACTTAACCAAGTGAACTCTAACAGCAATGCCCCTCAACCGCCTCCATCGTCTCCACCGTCTCCGCCGCCTCCACCGCCCCCACCATCTTCACCGCCTCTTCAACCACTAAGCAGCTTAGTTCTCCGCCGTTTCCGGAAATCACGCTTGCTTAGCTTCCATCTCCTCATGGCGACCGCGCTCACGATCATCACAACCTGGTATACATACCAGTCACGATATCGGGGCATCCAGTCCACCTCACACATCCTCCCTCCCAAGCCCTACCAGGCAATCATCATCGTTCAGCTCTTGATGATATTGTCCGTTAGATATGTTGCACAGTGCTTCCTTACGTGTTGCGATTGGTTTCGCTGGACTATCCTCGCCGCCAGCAGTACAGATGCCCTCAGTTTCTACGTGCTAGCAGCACTGACTGGATTCTGCGCCCTCGCTGGTTTGGTCGCCGCCCGGCTAGGAGGTGGGTGGGCGCAGAAATGGCGTCTACTGGCTTTATGTCGCCTTCTCGTGCTGCATGTCATTCTTCCAGCAGCTCAATTGGTTTGGTTAATTAGAATTAACCCACAGACGGTGTATGGGCCCGGGAAAAGCACAAGGGACTGGATCTCTCGCCCGGGGTTTGGCACAGGAGTTGGCGAATTTACTCTCCTCCAAGGGAGACCGCTTCCCTTTTCGGCTTGGAGAGTGTGGGGTTACCTTTCAGATTCAACTCGAGTGCGAGAGATTGAACCACAGAATTGCTCAGCTGATACGGATTTGCATTGCGCAGCATATGTCCTGTTCGGTTATCCCAGCCTTATCGTGCCCAACCCTGATCTACGCGCTCGTGACGGGAAAGAAACCGCCGTCATCATCAAGGACGTTCCGGCTTATGTGGTTGAGTTCTCCAGTGGCAATATGCCAGTGGCACTTGACGATGCAGCAGATCCGTGGCGTAAATGCGTAAATTATACAACGGCAATCGGTTCGACGATCCGGTCCTGTATGGGCTTGAGCTCTTCACCAGATCGGAGTTCCAGGGTCGCCGCGGGCTGGGCGTTTTGCCTGAAGGCGGACAATTGCACCGAGGTGTACAATTATGTTAATGGTAGCGATGCGTACAACAACACGGTTTTCCGAACAAACATGGATATCCGCAAGTCAGATATCAGTGCGATAATCGACATGTACAACGGTACAATCATCGACGTTTATTCTATCGGCAAGCCCATAGAATATCCCGTTGATCAGTCGGACTTTTTTACCGCGTTTACAGCTCCCTTCAACCACACTCCTGTCAATGTAGACGGCTTCCTAGAGGTTGACTATCTCGACTCCATTGAGGAAATCCAATCTTTCGACAAGATATTCAGAAATAAAACCAGCCCATCCGAGTTGAAGGCTATCAACGATGCATTCCTTGATTCGGTGATCTACTCATTTATATCGCCCCTTCCTTCCGAGCCCCCAGCACTGCACCTCCGGGGTTTTCTATCTGACGCGCTTGCCTCCAATTCAGCGTTTTATTTCGAGCCCATCGAGCCCCAGCCAGTCCGCCAGACATATGTTCTCAATGTCAACCCTGTTTCTCTTTTCATGTATACTGGTCTTAACTTGGTCGTGTTGTTGGTTTCAGTGTCCATGCTGTATATTTACCCCTCCCGGCGGCTGCCGCACATGGCACTATTTCCTGAACTGACGTTCGCCCGGCAATTGGAGGACGACGCGGTAGGCCTGTTGCGCCGGAATAGCAACATGGAGAATATTAGGCATCTTGGTTATAGCATGGATGCGGATGGAATTCAGGTGGAATTGCGTCCGTGAATGAGGGGACGAGCTCGTGTTGTTAGTATGCGGAGTTCAGGCCCGCGAGCGGCACTCCTTTAATCCCTTTATTACCTTTGATGTTCGGTGTGATTGAACTAGTCAACGAGGCAACTCAGCAGCCGTTTGACACGGCTTTGAGATCTTTATTACTCCTTGAGGCCGAGTAGCAGCTTGACAGTGTCGGGGTGCCGGGAGTATGCTTGACGTTGGGTTTGTATTTTGTTGGCCCGTGCATGGTCTACCTCCATAGCACGGCTCATTGGCAGTAGCCTTGCCAGACCAAATCGAGAGTCGAGCAGCAGTACATACCAGATAGATTCCCATACCAGCCATGACCCCTAGCTAGAATATGGGTTTGCCGTTTCTGTCCTCAGCCCATTCTGCAATCTGACACCGCAGCTCAGCTCTGGTGTTTGCGAGGCACCTTGCATTGTGCTCCTCCGCATAAGAGTCAAAGGACACTCACTCCTCTAGCGATGGGCAGTTTTGCTAGATCAATCTTCTGGTGGGGGATTGTCGGTCTTCTGATTAAGGCTAAGCATGAGGCCCCTATATATTAATACCTCATAAGCCATTCTTGTACACGGCAAGAAATGAGAGGTGAAGAACTTGCGTTTGACTAAACTTGGAGTGTTAGAGAGAAAGTCTGCTTGTATCTATCTTTCAAGATCAGCGATGATCTTTTCCACCTCCTTGCTTGTAAAGGGCCATTTTGGGGCCCGCGCTCCGAGCCGGCTCATAGCCTTGTGGGTGTTTGATGGCTCCAGCGGCCTGTTTAGCTCTTTTAGTTGCGCAGAACACGGGTCCGGTAATTTCTGCGAGGCCCAAAGGTGTATTTCTCCTCCTGGTCCTTTCCAACAGCTTCTTGGCTCCCTCAAGAACATCTCCGATGCGGCTAAGCTCTCTCTTTGGAGGCTTCCAATCTTGTTGTGGTATGTGCCTCGCCGCCGCCGCCGTGGCGCCGACAACGGCATTGGAATCGGCGTCGTGGGAATGAGAGCTGAGACCGCCGTGAGTCTCATAGCTCAGATTACGGACGGACCTTCGCGGCCTCCTAGGCAATGCTGGCATTGCGAAGGGGGGATGTCTATAAGTAGAGGCGGTGTCTCGTAGCTAGGGTAGCAAGTCCAGTTCATTAAGAAGTCTGTTGTCGGTAGGTCCAGAGCCCTAATTTTTTGTTTACATTGTGACTACGCTGTGACCATTGTTTCTACTGCTGCAAGCAACCCGACCGACCCAATCAAATCGCTGCGCCAACAAATAGTAATCGCAGGGCTATGCCAAAGCGCCACAAGGATCGGTGGTAACCACCATGGCGTCCCGGACACTCTGGGCTTTACTCGGATTTAGCTGGCAATGGACTCTGGAGGCCATTGTGAACATTTAAAGCTGGTCAAAATCCTATGTATTTAATTTCTATACAATGTAAGCAACCTAGCTAATGCATTGTTCCTAAATATTCTGCCCCGGGTTCTTCTTCGCTGCTTGCTTAGAAACTATCTGTCCGTAGTGTACTGAGGTAAGGTTTTCCATGCTCTCAAGAGTGTCTGGGTGTTTCTCACCAAGCACTTCTTTCCGCAGCTCCAGTACTTTGACACTAATATTCTCTGCTTCTGATCGGCCTTGGCGGCGGTATATTGAGGCCATACTCCCAAGAGTGTCAGGGTGTTTCTCGCCCCGCATTTCTCTCTGCAGCTCCAGCACCTCTGTACTAATTCCCTCGGACTTCTTTAATTGACCCTGGTGGCAGTATATTAAAACAAGATTTGCCATGCTCTTGAGAGTATTTGGGTAGTTTTCACCAAGTACTTTTCCTCGCAGCTCCAGTGCTTTGATGCCAATTTCCTCTGTCTCTTTCCATCGACCCTGCTGGTGGTATATCGAGGCAAGATTTGCCATGCTTCCAGGGGTGTCTGGGTGTATCTCATCGAGTACTTCTCTCTGCAGCTTTAGCACTTTGGCACCAATTTTCTCTGCTTCTTTTAATCTACCCTGCTGGCAATATATTAAAGCGAGATTTGCCATACTCTTAAGAGTGTCTGGGTGTTCCCCACCAAGCACCCCATAAATCCGATCTCTTATATCTATACTTCCATGGGTCCCATGTCCTAAATAGCTCTAAGAAGGGCAAACGTCTGTCATGCTGTGGCAATGTACCCCATACACTCTTTTGCGCAACCATTAACCAACCAGGAGTTTCGGAGGCAGCCAAGTAAAAACAGCGTGAGGCGCCGGTTTTAGCGTCAGAATCACCCCTATCCCTTATCCCCTTCGCTCTTCGGCGGGAAGATCCTATCTCATGCCACGTAAAGCTCTTTCGTCCGCAGAAAAAAACGACGTCTCTTGCGAGCACTAGCTCCTGGATAATCCATACTCGATCCCAGTAGGGCCGTTTCAAGAGGCTATGAAGTGCTTGTCCCAAGTTTGATTGAGTATCTGAAAGCTGAATTTCTCCTTTCGCGATGTATTCAACAGCAAGATCACTGGAATCTGCAGGATGCCCCAGCCAGGCAACCACGAGGTCTGCCTGAGTATAGATATGCCCCATCATACTAACCTGGTGGCTCCGTTCTGAATGACTTGACTGATCTATGCAGATCGCGTCGATCCAGAAGAGTCGCCATCTATGGTCGAAATGCATGGTGTCCAGAAAGGACCAGAGAGTTTCACGAACGGAAAATTGCTTGCCGTCAAGAAGAATCGTTAGATCGATTCCTGGAGAGCCCCATGCATAGGACACTGCAGCATAGGAGAGACGGTCGGCTAGAAGAACAGTATGAACTTTACACTCGATCATGTTGGATTCGGCAGTGGGCTGAAGCTCTACGAGCCTGATACATTGGGACGAGGTGTCTAACGGCACATACGTACATTTCGTGGTTGTCGCCATTAGGTCTGATGTCGGGCGACGGATGGATCTTCTGCGTTGCGGTGGTGCCGGGTCTTGGTCTTGGATCGGCGGATAGACCAGTAGTTCGGCCGGGGGCATCCTTGTGCTCGATCGATGAACGATTCTTGATAGTTGTGCAGATGGAGTAAGTTTTTGAATCCGGCAGGGTTAATTTATCTATTCCAGCGAAGTGGGGCGGTGCAAAAAAACACGCAGGAGGCGTAGCACATAATGGCGTGGCTTTGCCATGACAGAGCCAATAGAACAATGAACAACACCAGGCTCTGGGACTTGGCCTCTGGCCATCGAAACTTTGCCCGTCCTGGCAGGGCGGGCGGCCGACCCGCATCGGCCACAGCCTTGTGAGGGTCTGCTTTTTGGGGTTGAAGAATAGAGAAAGTCGAGGAAATGGGCTCAACACACCTCCACAGGCCACCTGGCACAAACTAGATAGGGAAAGTAACCCTCGTTAAAGGCACGTTTAATCGCGGTTAATTTCCAGCGGAGCGGCCTAAAACGTTGGAAACTCGAGATAGAGCGGCGTAGTAGTTGCTATTATACGATATCCTTTGCTGGTAAACTCTACATTACAAATCTCTGACCGTTCAGTCATTTGCAATGCAGGAAGGAGTAGTTTAGAGTTTCCCCAACATTCCCGAACGTCCTTGAATATAGTGCGGGTAACCAAAGGAGTGAAGCGTTTGCCTAGCAGCCTCCAGAGCATTCTACCCGCCGCCCTGAAAAGTATAATAAAAAAGCCTTCAGCAGGTGGTGGATGGGGAGGAGGTTAAGTAACGCGATTGCAGAAGTTTGACTACTGTCTCGTGCCCGCTCGCTGCCGCCTGTGACAGAGGCGTCCGTCCCCACCTATCTTTGGAGTCCAGGTCGACTCTGTCCCTTGCGAGCAGCAGCTTGACTACTGTCTCATGCCCATTCGCCGCCGCCCATGACAGAGGCGTCCGTCCCCACCTATCTTTGGAGTCCAGGTCGACTCTGTCCCTTGCGAGTAGCAGCTTGACTACTGCCTCGTACGCGTTCGCTGCCGTCCATGACAGAGGCGTCCGTCCCCACATACCTATGGAGTCCAGGTCGACTTCGTCCCCTGCGAGTAGCAGCTTGGCTACTGCCTTGTACCCGTTCGCTGCTGCCCATGACAGAGGGGTCCGTCCGTTCCAGTCTTTAGAGTCCAGGTCGACTTCGTCCCTTGCGAGTAGCAGCTTGACTACCGCCTCGCGCCCGTTCGCTGCCGCCCATGACAGAGGGGTCCGTCCGTTCCAGTCTTTGGAGTCCGGGTCGACTTCGTCCCTTGCGAGTAGAAGTTTGACTACTGCCTCGTGCCCGTTTGCTGCCGCACGCGACAGGGGCGTCTGTCCCTTAGAGTCTTTGGAGTCCAGGTCGACTCCGCCCGTTGCGAGTAGAAGCTTGACTACTGCCCTGCGCCCGTTCGCTGCCGCCCATGACAGAGGCGTCTGTCTCTTAGAGTCCTTAGAGTCCGGGTCGACTCCGCCCGTTGCGAGTAGAAGTTTGACTGCTGCCTCGTGCCCGCTCGCCGCCGCCCGTAACAGCGGCGTCCGTCTCCAAGAGTCTTTGGAGTCCGGGCCGACTCCGTCCCCTGCGAGCAGCAGCTTGACTACCGCCTCGTGCCCGTTCGCTGCCGCCCGTGACAGTGCCGTCCGTCCGTTCCAGTCTTTAGAGTCCAGGTCGACTTCGTCCGTCGCCAGCAACAGCTCGACTACTGCCTTGTGGCCATTCGCTGCCGCCCATGACAGCGGCATCCGTCCGTAAGAATCCCGTAGACCTGGATTATACCCAATCTTTAGTAGGCCCTTTATCGTCCTCACTAGTCCAAAGTATGCTGCAACGTGTACTCCTGTCATTTGTCTTGGCACTGTTTGGCTGTAGCCAGAGAATCTTCCGGAAGCCATCATCGCCTGGCTGGCAGCGGAGATGTTTGTCTCATTCTCAAGAAGATCCTGAATTAACTGTTCCATCACTGTCGAAGCTGCACGAGCATGATGTCCCCAATTTCGCGCGGCATAGTCATAAAGCCGATTCGACTGCAGTCGCTCCTCAAACTCCTCGTCCGTTGCACAGATCCCGCTATTGAATACGCTAAACGATAGGTATGTAACACAGGTTTTCGTGATGTCAGTCTCCGCAGTCGGAAACCAATCTTTCTGCGTTCGTTCAAAGTATTCTTGCGTCGTAAAGTGAACTAAACGGATAATGTCGCTCTCATTGTCGATCGTAACCAATCCGGCACATACCGAGACTACGTCTTGAATCTTGTAGAAGTCCTGCTCGTCAAGTTCAGGCTTGCTAACTTCCACAGCAAGCGCATGCTGAAGTTCCGTTGTAGTGATTTGTCTTTTAGCACAGGTGATCCACGATAGGACTTTATTCGCAAGACCCTTAAACCCTGGCATTTGTCCATTGATTCGCTTCATGGCTTGCTCGTATGCATGAGCTAGGACCTGGACCTTCTTATCTTCGCTCGATCTTGGAGTTTGCTTCTGGAAGTCTTGTAATGCATTTCTGATAGCGTTTGGTGTTAGCTTGTCGTTCAGCGAACTAAAATAGATCTGCGCCAAAAGAAACCTAGAAGATAGTCAGTGCCTAAATTACTTTTTGTATCAACTAGAAACGTACATTCCATCGACGGCTTCTGAGATTCCGCTGATGATGTCTGCTTGTAGCTGTTGGTTCTCCTGGACGAAAGGCGATAGTTGCCTTATGTGGCCTTTTAGATATCTCTCTACATCCTCACGGCTCGCACGAATCTCTAATTCGCTGCTGCCTTTAAACTGGTCAACAATCTCGGGAATGAATCTCGATGTTGCCAAAATATTGGTTCCATGTCTTTTCTGGAGGTTAAAGAGCTCCGAGAGTAACCTGGCCCGGCAGCCATCGGATGCCTGACATTCATCAAGTGCGTCGACGATGATGAATACTCTCGAATATTTGGCAGCCACGGAATGGAGAGTGGCCGAGATCTCTTCGAGTGACGGCCGTGTTCGTTTGGCCTTGTGGCGATCATAGAGATCTTTCACGCTCTCTGGCAGGGGAGGGTAGCTCTCAGCTAGCTGTTTCAGTAGACTCGCCAGTAAGTCGTCAATCTTCTGCTCGTCTTTCCGCTGAAAGTTGCAGTAAACATACGCAATCCCAACACTTGAATCTTCAGAAAAGTGTTTAGCGAGGTCGTTGACCACCACAGATGTGAGAATTGTCTTCCCGGCTCCGGGAATTCCTGGGCAGAACAAAGTCTTCTGACTAGTCTTGAGCCACTCCTGGAACTCTGCTGAGTTGAGAAGCCATTGGCCAGTTCCCGCTTGTCGCCTCTGAAAGTAGTCGCTCAACCGAGAACCGTAATCAAACGGGGTAATCCAGTTGAGGATCTCGAGGTCTTCCTTTCCGTCCAACTTGGACCTCATGGTGGATACTGTGTCAAAAACTAATATATCATTAGAAGCTCGCTACTCAAACTCGACAGAAGGACTCGAGGTTGACTAACCCTGGCCCAATACGTCCTTCACTATGCGCTCCCCACCAATATCACTTGGCTGTACATGTTCCAGAAGTTCTTTTGCGAACGCTGCCGCTACAGCCGCAGCATACTCTTGCCAATCTTTATTCTTGTGCGAGTCAGCGTAATCGCAAATTCCTCGGATGACGATACAAGGGAAGCTGTTCATCAGTCCCGCCGCTTCCATTTCGATGCAGAGAACGTTACCACCAAGATCTTCGTTGAGTTTATCTCGGAAGGCAGCGTCCTTAATGACCTGGTTACCAGAGGCAACCAGACCATAATGCACACGCATATCTCTAGGCATCCTCTTCAGGGCCTGAGCCCTATCGCAAAATCGGCAGCTCTGTTCTTCCCCCTCTCCATCGTCATTTCCCGGGATATTGCTGCCATCCGTGCTCTCGCCGACATGACTGTAATCCGCTCTAAACAACACATCCTCTAGCGGATCAGACTTCAAATATTTCGTTGATAGTCTTGGCCATTTCCGTTTCAGTCCCTCTAGATGCGCGGGTACCTTGGACCCGACCAACTCATGTTCCGTCTCCAGTTTTGCCAAAGCTGTGAGCAGCGATATAGGTGGATTGTTTAGCGCGCCGGTTCGTTCGAATTTGCTACCCCTTTCCGCCTTGCCGAAATCCCACTGGACAACCCCAGGATATTGGCGGACCGGTGTACTGACCACCACATCACCGAGTCTAACCTTGGGCGGAATACCGCCACCGATGCCAACCATGAGACCGACCTTGATGGATGGAAAAGTGGAGATCATCCAGGCCACAATGGTCGCTGCTGGGTTGTTGCCGATCTCGCCTTTGGGTAAGCAAGCTATGACAACATTGTGCTTGCCCACTGATCCGAGAGTGTAGGTGTTAGGGTCACCTGGTGGCTTCGGGAGATCGGCACGTCTCTGATCCAGCATGGCCGTCGCCGCGGTCTGCTCCTTTGGCAGCGCGCAGACCCATCCCACAGTGTAGGCATTATGGGCTAACTCTATCAAGTGAGATTTGTAGTCCACCTTCCTCCTCTGTGTCTTGCTGGATACAGGTTCTTCATTATCACTGATCTCATGCTCTCTCTTCGTCATCTTCAGATTGTTCGGCGTGGAGGTTCTACAGGCGTAGGTCAGACAGTATAGGCTCCTCGATCGACAGATATCGACGGCCCTTTCATAATCGATTGCTTTCGGCGGGACGAATTCGGATTCAGGCGTTCAATTGGATTTGATAGGTTTTGTTCGGTCGCAGGCATTTCTCGGTGAAATTATGTAGCCTCGACTTGCTCAAAAAGAAATAAGGCATTCAGCACCTCGCTCGGAGCAGGGGATTTGGATCCTGTTCAAATAAATAGGATGAGCTGCGACAGCCGATGGGGAGGAAAAGGGGAATAGAATAAGGAGGCATCGCGACTAGTTCAGCCTTGCAGCCTAAAATCTGGCGGAGTACTGGACAGACCTATCGATATTGAACAGAAGGAAATGACCGCCTACATTAAAGCTAACGCTCACCTTTATACATACCTAAGTAGTGTGGAGAGTACCGAGGCCGGTGGGTAGTGTGCTCAGCGCCCCCGTTCGCGATGCATATGTGCTACGGAAAACGAGCGGCAGCGAGGTAGGTAAGCTGCCCGCGCCAAGAATTCTAGCTAAACCAAGAGCTCTCTTTCTGGGGCAGGGGCAAAATGTCACTGGCACGGTTAGTGTTAACACGCGGGAGCATAAGGCTTGTCAAGGGTGACAAAAAGCTTACCTCGAATCGGGATTTTTACTGATGTTTAGAATTCTCTCCACCTACCTCAAGGTTCAACCTTGTCCTGGCCTCAATGCAGCTCGGTGTCCTCAACATCCCCATCGGCGCCCCATTCCAGAATAAATCCAACCTCAATGACGACATGAAGGGGAACGAAAGCAACTTCATCTGCCACAGCATCAAGTTCAATACATTCAGACACGTCAATCGGCTATGTGGGTGTTATTATGATTATCGTTTGGGCGGTCCTGGCAGAGGCGTTGAGCCATCCCGGGAGGATTCTGGGGTTTGTGGCGAGGGCGGGGTGGAAGCAGGGGAGAATCCGAGCGAGATTGTGGGAGAATGACCAGTGTTATCATCTGCATGTTGATGGAGATCCTGCAGGGGTGGGGATGAGAGGCAACCGGCAGCTCCAGGAGAGATCGCACGAAGGTGACGAAGCTGAACAATAAATAGGTCCGCCAACGAACGCCGCAGCGAGCCCGGCACCCCCGATTAACGGCAGTGGGGAGGCCCCGCAACATCTAGATCGAACCGCGCCAATAGATTCCGCCGGTCGTCCAAGCAGTCAAAGATCGGGGAAAGAGATGGTACAGCAAGTACGGCGGTGTAAAGAATCAGAAGGCACATCGTCAAGGTGGGGTTCATGGGTGCCTTGCAGGAGGGCCTGACGACGCAGTCTAATTGGAACCCCCAAGACGCTGCTAACTCGAGAAGAGCGCTAAGAAATCTCTATGGTTTTGATCTATTCAACCTGGAGTTCGAGTTTCTGCCGAGGCGGGCTCACTTGCGATAAAGCAGCAAATTCGCCATATTTGGGGTAAAATATCTGACGTCCAATTATCGACCCGGCCTCGGGTAGTCGCCGACTGCCTCAGAGGTTCATACTAAAATATGCATTTCCGCCAGATAGCGTTTTAAATAATTGGTGTAGCTGCTGAAGTACAGCAAGAACTTAGGCAGCTAGTAGAAAAGTATATTATTTGAGTGGATGTAATATACTAAGATGAAAGAAACGTGCTATTCGAGTAATTATCCCTAATATTTTTCCTTGACTGAAATCTGGTCTCCAACCTGGGGGAATCCCAGCTAGAGTAAAGTAAGTCAGGACTGTCTAAACTGATGTAGAGCACCCCGAGCAGAATAGAGAGACCTCCACAATGCTATTAGAGCATAGCAGTTACGAAGCCTGGTTGGTTCACCTGCAAAGTACAGTTTGAGCCAAGAACTCATACATGTAGGACGAGGGACACGCACTCCATCGTCTTCATGTCCATTGATCTATTCTACTTTCTCGTTCTCCAACGAATAAATTCCCAACTAAACTCGAGAACAACTTCTGGCCATGATTTTAAGCAGGCTTCCCGGTCGGCCCACACTGATGCCATACTAGTGCTGAGCTGCATGAGGGCGATTGGCCATCCGCAAATCCTCCGCAGGAGCATACTGGATGCGGCTGAGCTACCGGGCTTCTCGAGAGTTCTCCAGATAGAGAGCACCCCGTGTACAGATACGTCCAGGGGATAGTTTCTTCCCATTACAAGTCAGCCTTCATATGCTCAAAATGGCATTCTTCCTGGCTCTTTGTTTACAGGCATTCACAATTAGCCCACCTGTTCTCGGTGCACCTGTCAGCAATGTTGCGCCCCAGTTGGCTGCAGCGGGAGGCAATCTTACAACATTGAGGATGGAGACGGCACCCGCGTGGGCATCTTCTGCGACACTGCGAGGCACTGCCGATGTGTTGTGGAGTTGCCTGATAACACTGGCAGCATGTGTGTACACAGCTATCCACTTAAATGTGCCTCTTGTCTATCAAAGCCCATGGACTCCGCTCCGCCAACGCATGGTTTGGACAGGCAATGCCCTATTCGCACCAGAAGCAGTCCTGTATAGAGAAAAGCAGAAACCTGGAGTGTCATGCAGACATCGAAAGTATGATCTTTTGTACGGGTTCTACGCAGTTATGGGTGGTTTCGTCACCGATGTTCGAGATATTCACAACACTCTAGAAAGAGTTACGATCACCGCCGAAGCCATTACTTTTCTGGCGAAGAAGGGCTATTTCCTGGATATCCTGCGAGAAACGATATTTGCTAAAAGCAAGGCCGGCCTCATTGGGAAAGGGCTCACCATTATACAAGTTGTTTGGATGGCGATTCAATGCATTGCTCGCAAGGCATACGGCTATCCTCTGTCTCTGCTCGAAGTACACACCATGGTCCATGTCATATGCGCATTAGCATTGTACGTGTTGTGGTGGGAGGTAGGTTTTGGTTGGCGGCAAGGATGAGAATGATTCGTCAGACTAATATTTAGATGTTTAGAAGCCACAAGATGTCACAGATCCAACCATCGTTAGCACATCTGATTATCCAGAACTCGTGGCTTTAATATTGGTTCAATCCCATTGTGCAACAGAGGCGGGACCTGAAGCGAATCACCTCTGGATCTACGAGAAATCAGAGGGAACTGCCACTGCTCGGCTGGCCAACGGGGAGGCTACTGAATCTGACTTGATTGAGAAATAGAGGCCACCCCAAAAAGTGACAATAGGCTAGATCGGACAGAAATACTTGAAAAGGCCGGGCTACGAAGGGAGCGTAATGATCTATCGAATCTATCACCTCTCCGCGGTCCAGGGGACCGAGTGTGTGAGCTGGTCACCGATCAGTTCCTCGCATGCGGAATTGGGCCCGGGGAAGATGTCGACCCAGCCAAAGATACCAAAGAGGGAACGGGAATCCGAGTATATCTTTCGGAAAAAGATGTCAAGAGGTGGGAATATACAGTAGCGGCGCTTGAAAAACTAGAGGATAGAGAAACGGGAGCTTTTCGACCGGAGTCGATTGGCTACCAAGACACTGCCGCGACGGGCTTCAGCTGAATGCCTCCAATTTTAGCAGTTATGAACTACTGTCGTTCTTCACACTTTCCCTACCGTGGTTCCTCCTATCATTTCTATATGGCGGTATCCACCTTACCGCGTGGAACTTTGATTTTCCTTCGATGACTGAAGCGATATTGTGGAAGGTTGCCTGTTTTATCATTTTAGGGGCTGCCATTCTCACAATTGCTATTTCGGTGTTCTGGAACATCCTGTGGAGTTGCTGCAGATGCTTATTCAACAGTCCTGCAGGCTCACCGCCCACTCCTCTGATGTCCTGGCTTTTGATGGTCCTTTGGGGCCTTATGATTTTATCTTACTCCTTGTCGAGGGTTTACATAGTGGCTGAAGCGTTTCTCAGCCTCCGTCGTGTTCCCATTGAGGTTTATGCGGCGGTGCCATGGCTCCAAAATATTCCCCATATTTGAAAAGCGCCTTTTCATGTTCGTTTTTCTCCCTCCATACACTGCTTCCACTTGGACCCCGTCACTTAACATGCCCCCATACAAGTTTGTTGGAAAGCTGTATGGTTTAGTTCTGTGCTAGATTGTAGACGCCCATTATCATTTCCAGTTCTCTTTGAGGTAACCAGGCTAGTTCTTGTAATCAATTTAGCGTAGAACGGCAATCTCATCTGTTGAATGGTGACGATGAGGTGGTACCAAGCGCCACAATGATTGTGGCGGTGGCAATGCCATGAGACATTACGTAGCCTCAGCTGGCATCACCGCGGCCTCAGCTGGCGATGGGCCGGAGGCCCACCATGGCCATTACAGGCATTTAAGCCGGTCGGAACTCCATGTAATTAATTCTATTGATAACAAAAAATCAATACTACTATTCTGCCCATCAGTTTTCCTCCGCTGCGCGCTCAATAACCAACATCATCCGCCAAATTCGTTTATTCCCTACAAACTTCTATTTCACTATCACTCATTATTAGTCCTGTCTGTTCCGCTGGGAGATTGCCCACGATTTCATGAACGGGGAAACTTTTATTTTCTATACACGATATATATAGCCTTGCCCGGTGTAATGAATCCTTTCGGGTAACCGCTTGTCAAAACAGAGGTTTCAGCACTGTCAACCACATCATGGACTTTGGGCCAGGAGCCAGTTACTGGTCACATACGGTGGACCCGCTCGTAGTTGGTGGGTAGGTAAGCTGCCCCTGCCAAGCAAGAGTGACAAAAGTAGGTGTCGGATATTGTGAGTGCTAAAATAATCGAGACTCGCCAAGCGACGACAACCACCAGCGTGACTATTAGCAATCCAACCCAAACGTCAACCCCCACCGTTCAATTGGCGATGTAAGGCTCTAGAATGATTCTTGTGACATGTCTAATCCGATTGACTCGTAGAACTGCCATGATATTGCCCTCCATCATATAAATGCTGCGCATAGAGCCTCATCCGAAGACGCCTATCCGACAGTCTACATGCACCTCTAGGCCTTCAGCACGTAAGCATGCCAATTCTGAGTCTATATCTCAGCCCCCGCCCTCCTCACAGCGTGCCAAAAAGGCTTGTACATCAACTGCACTTCCCATATATCCTCGACAGCAGCAAATCGCACCTAACGACGTAGATGAGGAAGAACAATTTAATGAGGATGAGGACGCTGCTTTGACCATTATAGATGATAATGCTATGGATGCTATGCAGCCGGAAGAGCAAGTAGAATGGATAGAGGAGGAGAACGACGATGACGAAATAGAGGAGGATACTATGAAGTATTCGAGCATATGGAAGGCCATGGTGAATACAAAGGAAACCTTATGCTCGAAGTCTGGAATATATTCAGAAAGCAGTCTATCAATATATACGATCTGTGTTTGGCAGAGAGAAGTTCTCGAGCATGCATGGCCACGGCAACTCGAAATGGTCAAAATTGAAGCAATAGCTTTCTACGAGCGATGTAAAGCACTGGACAAATGCCCATTCGAACTACGGTATCAACAAGATTTTCTAGATGCTCTCAAGGTGCTAAAGATGTGGCATGCGCAACACAAGAGGGTGAGCCTACGAATAACGCTGTTTTTAAAGGAGGATATTATAGAGCCCCGATCTCAAGCCGAATCGAATCCTAGGCTTACCGGCGGACGGAAGACTGCTACTTAACAGCAGTTAGCTAAATTGCCTGATATTCTTCAAGGTGAGGCGGCTGCTGGCAATTTAATGCCATAAGTTGCTGACTATTGGACTTGCTCCAATAGTCAGTATAGAAATAAAGATAAAACGTGCTGGGTCAATAAACGATATCCAGATGTTCGCGATAATACAGCAGATCACTATCTTGTAGCCGGTGAAATTTTTAGGCGATGGAGTCATGAAATTGCTGATGGACTATCTACAGTCGAGCAGCCGTCACAGCAGATTATTATTGTAATGGCCATACGAGAGCTCGGGCCGCAGAGCGAGCCATGCTCGCACCGCCAAGGTTCGCGGCTCGCGAACCCCTATTAGAGACCGACGAGGATGCTTCTTGCAACCTCACCGGTCAACACATATATTGTATATAGAGCGTCATTAGAATAGAGCTATACCTACATCTCCACATCCACGAACCACGAACCATTGAGCTCATAGTACCGACCGTACGCCCATCTACCCCACATCGAGCCCGAGTACCTGCGACCAACCGTCTAAGTCCTAACAATTGTTCTGCTCGTAAATTGGCGGGAGAAGGAGCGAAAAAAGAGCATACAGGCTCAGCAAACTTCTAAACCGGCAGAAGATATCTCATCTACCACCAATCAATTATTACAAACCCTGATTGCCGCTCAGACTCAGCATCTTGCTCAAAACTTATATGGAGGACTTCATAACCTATCGGCGCCACCGTCCAATCCTCCAAATCCACCTCTGTATGCTTTGCTGGCACCATCAAGCCCCATATATTCGAATAGCAATCCAAACGAAATCCTGGGGCAGTTTTTTGACTGGTTAATTTGTAGATCTAATGAGCAACAAAAAGAGTCGCTAGAACATATCAAGGATAAGCTTCTCAACGAGGATTGGAATCTGGACACTCTATGCGATGAGCGCAAAGGCGGAGCAATGACAATGGCAATTTGGGAATCATACGGTTTCAAGCTAGGCATGCTGGCTAATATACGAAGCAAGATATTCGAATTTAAGTGGCAGAGGCCTCAAAGCCGTAGTAGCAACAATAGCTCTTAATGTTCATTTTCACTTTTCTTCCGTTCAGATTATACCAGAATGCCGGAATAGGGGCCAGCTAAATTGTAAGGCTCCTATTCTGTCAACTTGGGTATTTGTGAAATCAATATGAAATTTTATCTATTCAAGACTACTTGACCTCCTACTCATTTACAATATATCCTGCCTTCCGAAAGTGCCCTTTTACATCTGCTTCGCCCTTGCATACCTGATGTATGGCAAAGTCTAAGAAGTTGCCAAAATCTGCGAAATCTGCTACTAGCGTGTAGTTTCTCTTAATCCATGTCTTTAGATCTTTAAACATTGCCTCGATTGGATTGTAATCCGGCAAATAGGGTGGTAAGAACTTGAGCAGAACTCCAGCTTCATTACAGAGCTGCCGCAAACGAAGGTCTTTGTAAATTGAAGCATTATCAAGAATGAGAATCGACCACGGCCCAGGATATGGTGATCATTATGGTAAGACCCTCTCTTCTATGAATTT
>JAJDFE020000042.1:0-99024 GCA_021527465.2 Geoglossum glabrum | reverse complement strand
AGAGACCATCTCATGCCGCGACCAGCCTTCTTGAGGTCAAACATCTTCAATACGTCCTTGAATTCGACGGCGCTGGCGGGGAGCTACATGTTTTTGGTTGGAATGATGAGCTTTCCAGGATTGATCCGGTGGGAATTACTCATAGTGGATTCTGCTTCTGCGACCTTCATAGCGTAATCACGGAGATTTTCCAAAACTTCATACGACGAAATCGCTTCTTCAGGTAACAGAGCAAGTACATTCTGCTGTATCCACTTGAGAGGGATTGCTTTCGTACTCTTCGGGGCCATCCTGTAGCGATAGTTGTCAATTCTTTGAGAAGTAATTGGTAGCTATAGACAAGTGAGTCGTCACAGGGTTAGCGAGCGTTAGAGCAGCGCAATATGTTGGCAAGTTGACGGCAAAAAACAGCGGTCCAACCCCCCTCAAACCGGCAGCCAATTTGCCGTTTGGTGGTTTAATAGAGTTATTTAAGGGTTTATTACATAGTAAAGTTTAGAAAGTGTTTAGAAACTCTGATTTATTCTGATATAAAATTATAATTTTGAATTTTGAATATTTAGAAACTTAAAATTCTATGAAGATATCTATTATTATAATATCTCTATAAGGGTCGCCTTCTGTAGGGATGTAATAGGCGACTCAAAGCTTAGATCGCTAAGCAAGCCGTATCTACCTTACCAAGGCCCACAACCCCCTTTTAGAGCACAAAGAGGATGCTTCTTGCAACCTCATTAGTTAATACCTATATTATATATGGAATACATTTCATTATATATGCCACTGTGAGGGTCTAGACAGGTGGCCACAGGTGCTCGGACTTGATATCGTTTAGATGGACATCTCGAACATACTACAAACTAGTAGTTTGTATCGGTATAAGGTTCAGGAGTATGTACAGTTGAGTTATTCTAATAGTGGTCTATATACAATAGATGTGTTGACCGATGAGGTTGCAAGAAGTACCCTCGTCGGTCTTCTTGAGGGGTTCACAAGCCGCAAACCTTGGCAATGCAAGCACGGCTCACTTCATGATCTAAGCTTTCATGACTCTATTACATATTGACAATAAGATTCTCATAAGAAATCTTTTAATTATGTTGTAAAATACTGATAATGAGGTTTTGTCAGGAGCTTGTGCCAGCCGTAGGAATGCTACACAGCAGGATAATTCTATGTGGTTTCCATTACTGTATTTAGTTGATTGGCTGAGCCTCAGGAAGAGGCTAATGATTAGTTCTTCTACATATTAGAATCGATTCTCTTACTTTCTAACATCGTACCTACCTATAGCCTATCCAGCATGTCGTTAGCGACCCTTAGTAGAACCCAGCACTTTGAATAAGTCTATACATGTTTACGTCGACTCGCCGCCATGCCAACAGTGCCCAAACTGGTCGGGTAATGTCACACTATCATAACTACCCTAGGGGTCCCTACAGGAGGCAGCCCTTACAGGTTCTCAAAAGGAGGCTCTCAGCTATATCGGACTATCTAAACTGATTCTGGCTGCCAAAAAACTCAACGATGTTAGTCTTTTGTAATAATAACGAGATCGCAAGTATATAATATTCAGCTTGTTTAAACAAATGATAGAAACAAGTCCCTATCAGATAAAGATATTGCTACAAAAGCAGCACGTCACTAGAACAATGCTATGAAAATAGCAGAGATACCTTATTGACGATATTGCCATTATGTAAGGTACTGACAATGAAGCTCTCAAAGGGAGGCTTTCAGTCATGTTAGACTACCTTATAATACACTGACAATAAAGCTCTTAGAAGGAAACTCTCAGCTGCGTCGGACTGCCCAAACCACTTACAGATTCCAGAAGGCTCAACAATATTAGTCTTCTACAACAATAACGAGACCACAAGCAAGTAGCCACAAGCATATAACATTCAGCTTGTTCAGATAAAAGACAAAAACAGTCCCTATCATATAAAGGCTTTGCTATGAAAGTAGTACACCACAGGGACTATACTATGGGAATAGCAGAAACACCCTATTGATAATATCGCCAGTACCAGCAGAAGTTAGAACAATAGATATATAGCTATGAGGCAAGGTAGCTGGTGTAAAGTCGACAAAACTATATATTTAAGCAGCCTACTGCCTATAGTAGAATAGGTAGTGTTACGATCTAAGCACCACGAGCCGTATCCATGAGCCGCATGATCCTACCATATAGATTACAAATGTCACCTGAGCTCACAAACCACTGAGCAGGCCTCAATAAGGCCCTACCACCTACAGGCCTACTCATAGGCCTCATTATGAGCCTCCATCGCTTGTGATATAGCTAGCCAGCCTGATTTTATCCAGTGCAGCTTGAGTGTATCGAAGTATCCGAACGGAGGTTCAAGAAGCATTCGAACTATATGTATATGAGTTCAAAGTCTCCTCTAGATCTTCTCTCTTTTTTAGCTTTGTATTGTTGAATAGAAGTAGTTTTATCTTCCTTTTCAAGCACCTAGAATCTACATTTGTGACAGGTAGTGATTAGTTCTTCTTTAAAAGCTATAATACTGAGAGCACTTCTACTAATTACTTCTTTACCACCATGATAATCATATTGCCTCTACGAACGCATTACAATTGCACTTATCAGGGGCCTGTGCTGGCCGCAGGAATGCTATACAGTAGAGTAACTCTATGTGGTTTTCATTACTATATTTAGTCGATCGGCTGAGCCTTAGGAGGAGGCCAGCGATCAGTTCTTCTACATACTAGAATCGATCCTATTGCCTTCTGACATCGTACCCACCTGTAGTCTACCCAGCGGGTCATCAGCGACCCTCAGTAGAATTCAGTGCTGCGACCAAGCCTACACACATCTACATCGACTTGCCGCCGTGCCATCAGCACCCAAGCCGGTCGGGTAACGTCACACTGCCATAATTACCTTAGGGGTTCCTGCAGGAGGTGACCCTTACAGCGCTACATTAGAGTTACTTTATCGTTACTATAAGTTATCACACTACTATATATCCCCAAGACTTATGCTATAGTCTTACATACCCAAACTGCTTTCGGCTACTAGAAGACTCAATAATGTCAGTTTTTTACAACGATGACGAGACTACAAGCAAGTAACTGCAAGTATTCTCCGCAAGCATATAATATCCAGCTTGTTCAGATAAACAACAGAAATAACCACTATCAAATAAAGATGTCATTATAAAAGTAGCATGCTATGGAGACAATACTACAAAGATAGCAACGATACCCTATTAACAACATTGTCATTACTAGCAAAAGTCAGGACAATAGATATACAGCTATGAGGCAAGGTAACCAATGTAGAGCCGGCAAAACTATGTATTTAAACAGTCTGTTACCTATAGTAGAATAGGTAACAATTAGTTTTTCTTTTAAGCTACAATATCAAGAGTACTTCTACTAATTGCTTTTTACTACCATAATAATCACATTACTTCTATAAACGTATTACAATTGCGCCATGCCAGAGCTACTCTATCGTTACTATAAGTCGTTACATTACTATATATTCTTAATATTACGAGCCTATTACGAGCCTCCGATCTAGCCTCTACAAGCTTTACTAAGCTACATGAACTCATTGCCAGACTCATGAGCTCATTGCTAGATTCACGAACCTCACGCAAAGCCCTCGAACCTTTACATGAGTCTTAACTATAATGCAAGACTCTATGCAGATCTCAACTATATTTACCACCCAACAGATCTATAAACAGATCTTATCGTGAACTACTACTATCTGTAGTATAGCCAGTGAGCCCAACTGCAGCTGGCATATTTCAAAACATTGGCGACGAGCTCGAGAGCTTTCTCTTCTTATATATATAAACACAAGGTCTCTTTCTATATCTCTTCTTCTCTTTAGCTTTGAATCGTCAAATAGAAGTAGTCCTATCCCACTTTTTAAGCACCTAGAATCTATATTTATGACACTTAAGAACTGCATTGCGATCTTACATATTATTAGTAGAAGTCAGAATAATGGATATATGGTTATGAGTGTTAGGACCTAGATGGTTGGTCGTAGGTACTCAATTCAAAATATGGCAACAACTGTACAGTAAGGCTCTGAACTATGAGGTTCATATGGGTTTGTGGTTCATATGTAAAGTTTGTATTATATGTATCTATTTGTAAAAACCTGTCAGGAGCCTATGCTGGCTGCAGGAATGCTATGCAGCAGGGTAACTCTGTGTGGCTTCCATTACTGTATTTAGTCGATCGGCTGAGCCTCAGGAGGAGGCCAGCGATCAGTTCTTCTACATACTAGAATCGATCCTCTTGCCTTCTAACATCGTACCCATCTGTAGCCTACCCAGCGGGTCGTCAGCGACCCTTAGTAGAATTCAGCACTCCGATTAAGTCTACACACGTCTACGTCGACCCGCCGTCATGTCATCAGCGTCCAAGCCGGTCGGGCAATGTCACACTGCCATAACCACCCTAGGGGTCCCTGCAGGAGGCGACCCTTACAAAACCATAGCACAGGTCTTGTGGATATATAGTAGTGTGATGACTTATAATAACGATAGAGTAGTTATGGCGTAGAGTAATCGTAATGTGTTCATAGAGGTAATGTGATTATCATGGTAGTAAGAAGTAATTAGCAGAAGTGCTTTCAGTATTATAGCTTATAAGAAGAACTAATCGCTACTCATTCTACTATGTGTAGTAGACTGCTTCAATACATAGTTTTGCCGGCTCTATACTGACTACCTTGACTTATAGCTATACACCCATTGTCCTGACTTCTAATGGTAATGGCGATGTTATCAATGGGGTGTTTCTACTGTTTTTGTAGTATTGTCTATATGGTGTGCTAATTTCGTAGTGATGTCTTTGTCCGATAGGGACAATTTTTGTCATGCGTCTAAATGTGCTGAACATTATATGCTTGCGGGGGATGCTTGCGGCTGCTTGCTTGCGGTCTCGTCGTTGACGTGGAGGACTAACGTCGTTGAGTTTTCTGGAAGCCGTAAGCAGTTTGAGTAGTCTGACATGGCTGAAAGCCTCCTTTTGAGAGCCTCATTGTCAGCGCCTTATACTATTCTAGATGTGTCCTATATATAGTGAGTGTGTTGACCAATAAGATTATAAGAAGAATCCTTGTAATGGGCGATCTGAAGCTCAGGCTATCATACGAACCCTGCTCGCCTTGCCAAGACTCATGAGCTTGCCACCTAAAGTGTGATGAGAATACTTCTTATAACCTCATTGGTCAACACACATATTGTATATAAAATCTATTTTATCAAGCACTGTGCTTCTTTCTATAGTTATATAAACCACGCAAACCTAGTATGAGCCATTGCCTCATACTTTGCATAGATACCTGTCTTCCCCGTAACCGACCGAGCACCTGTGGCCAAATGCCTGGATCCTGACAATCCTTATTAGTCTTATTAAGGGATTCGCGAGCCACAAACCTTAGCAGTGCGAGCAAGGCTCGTTCTGCAGTCTGAGCTCTCATGGTCTCATTATAATAAAGCAAAGTAACTAGCATAAAGCTGACAAAACCATATATTTAAGCAGTCCGTTGTCTATAGTAGAATGGGCAGTAATTAATTCTTCTTCCAAAGCTACAATACTGAAAGCACTTCTGCTATTTGATATTACTTCTTTACTACTGTGATACTACATTGCCTCTATGAATGCATTACGATTGTGCTATGCCGGAGCTATTTCATTATTACTATAAGTCATTACATTATTATATATTTCTGAAACCCATGCTACAGTCTTACAATTTATTATATATAAGTCTTTAAAATATGTAAAGTCGACATCTGCGATATACCAGTAAAAAACCCTATCTCCTGCAATAGTAATTCTCTTTCTTCATTACTCTTCTGCACCATCTTGATGACTTTATCTGAGGTTTCTTTAGAAATCTCTTTTGGCCGACCAGAGCGGGGTGTATCAGTAAAGTATTTATCTTTGAATTGATAGCTAACACTTGGATCATAGTCTTGCTCGATAGTGATTTTTTTGATGCGAAAAATTGTTGCTTTTGAGAAGCTAGTGTATTCTATAATTTTTGATACTGGACAGCCTTCTTCAAGCATCGCAAGTGTTTGCATACAAAGGGTGATGGAGACTGCGCGCCCAGGCATTTTGGTCGTGTGGGAATGCCTTCAAAAACAGCGGCCAAACCCTCCCTTTTTGGATACGAAACCACTAAGAACTTTTGTTTTAAGATATATATTTAACTACCATTATTAATATCACTATTACATCTATTTACTATACATACATACATACATCATTGCCTTGGCTCTGCTCAAAATGCGACACCAAAAATTTAAAGTGCAAATCTAGAATAGCATTTCATCTTCTTCCACAAACTCGTATTGCCGTCCCCGATGGTGAACAGATGCCTCCACGGCAAAAATCTCTTCTTCAGCTAGCGTCAATTGGTTCTCTCCTCCTTCCTTATGAAGCTCTCGGAGCGAATCGTTCCCAGCAAATGCGCCTAGCTCGTGCATGTCAAACAAGTCCGCCTCACAAATGGGCACATGCCCGTTACCCATAGCGGCCCAACCTCCATCTTCAGTTAAGTATAGTTTGTCTCTCTGAAATGACTGGGGAAAATCTGGCTCAGGCGCATCAAACAATCCTGCTTCACAGGGAAGCTTGTGACTCCCACCCACAATAGGTTGAAGATCGATGGCAAGCATTTCGTCGCCATCTCCACACTGGCCAAGGAGAAGAGACTCCCCTCCCTTGGCGACAGACTTGTCGTGGCAATTCTCGATATTAGACGGCTCATGTCTGAGCAATATGGGTTCGTTGAAATGTCCGAGTAGTAAATCATCCTCATCATAGCCTAGGAGGCCTGTTAACACGTCCTCTCCAAACTCACTTAAAGTATCAGGCGTAGAGCTGGAATCCCCGAGTAAACTCCCAACACACGAGGAAATATCGTCTTCTAGAATAACCCCATCAGGTCTCCTTGAGCTATTGCCTTCATGTTTGCTAACTAGCTTCATAGGTTTGAGTCTTCGCGCAGCGCCGGGATCGTAAAGGCTTTGCTGCATCATCCTCCAAAGCCGAGCCTGAACCACATTGTAGATAGCCGAAGATGTGCTGTGATCCTGTGAAGGGGGCTGGCGCTTCTCTGGGGCTGGGGTTGGTGGAGAATAGAATAAAGGAGATGGAGGAAGCGATGAGAGACGCTCAAGTTTGACCTTCAACGAAGTAGAACGAGCATAGTTGTACATTGGAAAGGAAATAGTTTGAGATATCACAGTGAGAAAGCGAGATCTCCTGGAGATTGCCTGCAAGATCTAGTATTAGTATGCAAGCAATTGGGGTGGTGACATCAGTAGCGGGCCCGTGCTCTCCACTCAACATACAGTTAGATACCCAGGGCTCCATAGAGATGGGCAAACTTCTGACAGCCTAAATTCAGGTGTTGCTCCAGCTAACACAACCCCTGGTGGCGTTCGTAAAGGCTTTTTAGTGACCAGGTTGCGAAGGGCCACATCTACCAGCATAATCATGTGTTCCAACGGGGGGGGCGAACAGGAGGCGCTCTCAGTCGCGGCGCCCTCCGGTACCTCCGCGGCTCGTTTTCCTGGGGGTCTTTTGAGGATTTCTCGCGGAGCTTGGGATATTTCCAGTAGTGGTGGAATAGAGTCTGGATAAGGTGGTACCAATGGGAGCATTTCTTCGGGCCGAGGAAACTGTTCATTGTTCTTCCCTTGCCATGACGGTTCAACGGGCTGTGGAGGCCACGACCCCCCATCCGAAGGTTCCGGAATTAGTTGGTGTTTGTTGCCTGAAAAGCTGCTCTCTGTCCTGGACCTTTTTGGCGCCCTACGCCGCGGGGTGGGGTCTTGAGTACTAGTGGAAAATTCCAACGTCAACTGTACTTCGTTAATTGTTGCTGCCGGGATACCCAATGGTGGTTTCACATCGGCGTTCGAAAGTGAGAAAATGTTTGCGGCTTGCTGGGGAGGTCCTAATGCGTCAACACTGGTTCTAAAGTGATTGAGGTAGATGATGATGTCCTTCGGAGGGGTCTCTGAGTTGCGTTGATCATGTGAAGGAAGAGTTAGAGAGGCCTGAAGGTGAAGCTGCGCCCAGAGCTACTTGAGCTGCTCTGTCAGATACGCTCTACCGCAGGTGAATACAGAAGAGCTACCTCGGCGTCCTTCAATGCCTTTGCAAAGCACTCAATCAGGCCCCCATCCCATGGGTCGCTGGCACGGAGCTGTCTGCCGTCAAGCAACAGTCGGAAGCTGATACAGAATCCCTGCCCCCTAGAAAACCAAATCTCCCGCTCAGAGGCAGCAACACCGCACAGGAAGGCGGTCGGGAGCGAATTACTTGAAAGGAAGGTCTTGCAAGTAACACCGAGTTGGAGGTTGAACGCGGCACTGGACACCAGCATCGCGGCAAAGTTCCTATTATAGACTGAGGAGGCGGCTAATGGGGTTGAGGCAGGCCAGCGCTAACAGAGATGGGATGACCACCATCTTGGTGTTGCGGATGCCCGTCCTCGTACTACGCCGCCGAGGGAAAGGCGGATGAAGTCCCTGTGTGGTGAGAAGAGCAAGCGAAACGAGGTTGGCCCGTCCGGCTGAATCCGAGACGGCCTTCGATTGCTCTACGGAGATCAGGGCGTGGTTCATGTATTTCATGTATTTTGTGTGTACAGTATACGCGCGGAGCAGTTCTCTGTCCGGTGTGTATGTATGTACCCCATACTTGTATGTACATGTACCTTGTACTGGTGCTCTGGATAGCCCTGCCCACAAGTTCCCCATGCACTGTAGCCGCGTACGGAGTAAAAGGGGCGAAACGTCAAGACGGTGCGCAGGGCAGAAACGGTTGGCGTTTCGGCTTCCCTGAACGCGTCCTGGGCCGCTCGGACGCGTGCAATTGGACGGGCGCACGATTCCCCAATTTGCCATCCCATGAAGTGCACAGGCGCCGGGGGGAGAGGTGTTTGGTCGGGCTATGGAGCAGGCTTGGGGTGGTCCAGAACCGACGCCTGTGTGTGCTATATATGATGAGGTCTATCATCTCACTACGGACCTGGAAGCCCCCTTCTGGGCCTGTCTTCGATTCACCAGCGCATTCGGAAACCAACCCTCCGTTGTTTTACTTGGTTTCAATTATTTGTCGAGAATATTCACAAGACCATCCTTTTAACGCCCGCGGTCATCCTCTCTGCTACGTACCCCGGCACCTTACGGCCTAGTCATGTCATACGAATGGTTTAGACCCTATGGCTCACCGTTCGCTGTCCACCGCCGGAGACCGAGACCTCGAGCGGAATTTGTGGAGGTGACAGAGAGGGCTCATTACCCGGTCATCGTCAACCCAGACCCATCAATGGAGATTGCACGGCATGTTGGCGAAGTCTGCGATAGCCAGTTTATTCTAAACGAGAACCAGCAGTTTCTAAATGAGCGAATGGGTCGGCTGGAGAGAAACCAAGAGCGCCTATTAGATACCTCGAGAAGGATCCTCCATGGCACTGCTAAACAGTCCCGACAGCTCGAGTGCATTGATGAAGGACTGCGATATGCATCCCAGTTGGGACCAGAACTTATCAGAGAGAGAGAAGTAGAGTATATCGCCCCTAGGCCGCTCTTGCTAGATGCCCCACACCGTCACTGTCGGGAACGGGCCTATATTGGGGACGGCGTAACGTATATTACGTCGAGGCAACACCGCCGACCAGGCTGGGCAGCACCACCCATGCAGCATTCGGACACGGAATTTTCTGAGGCCGACGAACAGGCGATCGGTTGCGAGCCACCAGGAAGCATGAGGCGGAGGACCACAGTTGTTCACCAGCCAGCGTGTATGTGCGGTGGGATTGGTCGTCATATGGCTGGCTGCCCGAGGAGCGCGAGGTGGTGAGAGTTCGCGGAGTTTTGCACCAAGATCGGCAACGGCGTTTCGGTTCCATGGACATGGGACAATGGGGGACATGGGGCAATAACATCAAGGCATAGATGGCATAATGGGGTAACTGGGTTTCTTGTCTGATACATTTTCTTTGCCCCTCGCTTTCGTTTCGTTTTCTGTTCGAGCGACGGCTAGGCTTGTCTTGTGGGGGCGCTGCTGTATACAAGTACATGTACAGGTGCAAGTATAGTACAAGTACATGTACAAGTACGCTGGACTCTGGCGGCTGGCCTGCATTGCACGCATGCTGACGTCAGGGCACGGGCGGAATCTTTGGATTTTTCTTCCTCAAATAAATAATTAAACAACCCGTAGTATGTTGCACACAGGAGCACAATACTGTACATGTACATACTAGCACAGAGGCCTCCCGAAATAAGCTGCACAGCCAATAGCGCTCAGGTTCCTGCGCACGCGTTGCTCTGCTTTGTCGCAATTTGCCCTGTCATGTGAAGCTAGGTTTGGCCTGGAACAAATCCGCGCGGTTGAGCAACAATCATGGCCCGTAATGTCAACAACGTCCCCCGATAGAGGCGATGACTGTTCGGCGATCACCACGACGATTCCTCAAACCGCTTCTCGTCCTGACTTCTGCGGCAGCTCTGGCTGGCGGCGTCATTTACGTCTCTTATCGCCCGCGCAATCTCCCGGGGTCTGATCCAACCGATGGCTCGCCAGCTCGCGGTGCAGGTAGGCCTAACAAGCCGCCGAGATTCCCGGGTTTGAAGAGCAGAGATGAGCAGATCGGGGAGTTGAGG
Organism: Geoglossum glabrum; assembly: GCA_021527465.2. Classification (NCBI taxonomy): domain Eukaryota; kingdom Fungi; phylum Ascomycota; class Geoglossomycetes; order Geoglossales; family Geoglossaceae; genus Geoglossum; species Geoglossum glabrum. The sequence continues at coordinate 88,336 of JAJDFE020000042.1, read as the reverse complement.
CGCAGTGCTGGTGTGAGGTCGGATGCCCAGGAAGCTTCAGGGTGGGGTGTAACCGAATGGTTGTTCAAAGGCGGCCGTAATAGCGGCCAAACATCCAAGACTGGAGGAGATGAGCAGGAAGAACCCTACGATCTACTGATCATTGGCGGTGGTGCAACTGGCTCTGGAATAGCGCTTGATGCTGTCACGAGGGGTTTAAGGGTTGCACTGGTGGAAAGGGACGATTTCAGCAGCGGCACAAGCAGCAAGAGCACGAAGCTTGTCCATGGAGGAGTCCGGTATCTCGAAAAGGCAGTGTGGGACTTGGACTACAGCCAGTAAGCTCTGGTGGCGTATGCCCGCATGCTGGGGATAGAGCTGACTTCCATCGTGAAGATACAAACTCGTGAAAGAAGCCCTACGGGAGAGGAAGTACTTTCTCGATACAGCACCCCATCTCTCGATGTGGCTGCCAATAATGCTGCCAATATACCAGTGGCGAAAAGCACCGTAAGTCTTACCATTGGTATACCTGAAGCCACTTATGCCGATTTGAATCTTGCTCGTAGATACTACTGGCTTGGCACCAAGTGTTACGATTTGCTTGCTGGAGCGGAGAACATAGAAAGTTCATACTTCCTGACTAGGAGTAAAGCTCTGGATTCCTTCCCGATGCTCAAAAGGAATGGATTGGTGGGAGCACTGGTATATTATGGCTAGTCTGACCTGGTATTCTGTATAGAATATATACTAATCTCCACAGACGGCGCACATAACGATTCTCGTATGAACGTGTCCTTAGCAGTGACCGCAGCTTTATACGGTGCAACCGTAGTCAACCACCTTGAAGTCAGAGGCCTGGAGAAGGATGCTTCGGGGAAACTCTGCGGCGCATGCGTGAAAGATCTCGTCCTGGAGAGGAATTGGGGAAAGGCGCGGGAATTCAAAATTAAAGCAAGGGCATGGCTCCAACTTCCTTTAACCATTAGCATTTCTAGCGTTTTGCTGACATGTTGCTTCAGGGAATTATCAATGCAACTGGACCTTTCACCGACTCTATTAGGAAAATGGATAACCCGGATGTCCGGGAAATTGTCGCTCCTAGTTCGGGGGTACATGTGATACTTCCTGGATACTACAGTCCCGCACGTATGGTTAGTGTTCCCTGCCTAGACCCTTCTCGTGACATTATTGTTTATAATCGTAGGGTTTGATCGACCCCTCTACATCCGATGGTCGAGTTATCTTCTTCCTCCCATGGCAAGGTAACACAATCGCTGGAACTACTGACGCTCCGACCGAAATAATGGCCCATCCACTAGCTTCGGAGAAAGAGATAGATTGGATTCTGGCAGAAATTAGGAGGTATCTGACGCTTGATATTAATGTGCGACGAGGGGACGTGCTTGCTACATGGTCGGGTATTCGGCCACTCGTTCGCGACCCAAAAGCAAAGAATACTGAGTCTCTGGTGAGGAACCACCTGGTGGATGTATCCGAGTCTGGGCTCCTTACTATTGCCGGGGGCAAATGGACAACCTACCGTCAGATGGCCGAGGAAGGTGTCGACGAAGCGATTCGGCAGTTTAAGCTGAAGGTGAAGCCGATGAAGGATGCGCCGAGGGTCAGCGATACCGAAACGGCGAATGATGGAGCATGTCTGGACGGTTCATGTCAAACCCATCGGGTCAAGCTTATCGGCGCTCACGGCTACTCCAAGACACTTTTTATCAGGCTGATTCAGCACTTCGGCGTAGAAACTGATGTGGCACGACACCTGGTCGATTCCTACGGTGACCGGGCGTGGTCTGTAGCCGCTCTATCATCCCCAACAGAGCTCCGCTTTCCTGTTCGAGGAATTCGGCTATCCGCACTGTACCCTTTCATTGATGGCGAGGTACGTTACGCAGTCCGTCATGAATACGCTCAAACCGCCGCGGATGTCATTGCTCGCCGGACGCGACTGGCGTTCTTGAATGCCCAGGCGGCGCTTGAGGCATTACCAAAGGTTATCGACATAATGAGCAACGAGCTGAATTGGGATCACAAGCGCAGGGAACTAGAGTGGAGGGAAACGGTTTCATTCCTGGCTTCAATGGGACTACCTAAGAGTAAGCTGGGCGCCTCTAGGGAAGATGTCGAGAGTGGAAAGACAGCAACCTATGAGACAGACGAGCACAAGCTATATTCGAGACATGGTTAGTATCACGACCTTGGAATCCCCAACTTACTATGTTCTGTTTGGGCTCACTGAGCTCCTCTAGATGGACCAGGAGATGAGCTAGAGGGAGATGCGAATCCCGCCGCGGCAGAGGACTCACATGCTACCCGTTAATATGAGAGTACTCTGAACGTCCCTTGGTACAAATAGTTAGAGTGGCCCAGATGGTTAGAGGGTGGCACCGTTGTATACATACATGCATACATATATAGTTGTTCTTAGTGGACTCGCCGCCGTATATGGAGGGTGCCTCGATCGGGTAAAGCGTGCATCACCTGATCGCTTGCCGCTTTTGTCGGCCCCGCTGGGCCTCGACATCGCCATTCCCATCTTCCTCTCAACCTTCGTCCACGCTCATTTCCCACCTCCAACTCTGCCCCTAACGTCACTCCGATGAGGTATTTTCTAGATTGGCGGCATTCATGCATGCACTGCCTGCACTGCCTCCGCCTCTTCAGTCTCAGGTTAATGGACAAGATATAGAGTTCCTTCAAATTACGACTTTAGCTTCCTGTGAGTCATCAAATCTCTAAGGCAAGGAAGGATAATTAGGGCAATTTCTACCCGCGCCAAGAATCCTAGCTAACTGCCCGAGCTCAGAACCTGCCTTTACAATAGATTCTGAGCCCGGGCAGCTAGCTAGAATTCTTGGTGCGGGTATCTTACCTACCTCGCTGCCGCTCGTTTTTTCGTAGCATGTTGCCACACGAACGAGAGCATTGAGCACCCTACCCACCGGCCCCGATACTTCTTCACAATATTCCGTCGTACTATGAGGCCAAGAGAATGGCTAACGAAATGCCAACATGCGGGTATAGAAATTACCTCATCAGTATCTATTCCGTTAACACTTTCCGGTCCTTCTGTGCTTCACGAAATATCTTCTTTATTTGGGAATGAATCGGAAGTCATATGGGTAAAAGAATTGGCCTTTGGGGGTTTTCCGCATTCATACAGAAGTTTTTAACCCTTAAAAAAAATTGTCCGCTCAGAATATTCTCAACAAATAGTGATGTATCAAAATGGCTCATTCCCCGTTAGCGTTTAAAGACTAGAAATTGAGGGTTATATTTCCGTCCGATCTCATATTGATTCCTTGTACTGTTTTTCCGCTGCCAGATATCGTTTGGCCCTCAATAATATTGCCTCCTTGGAAAACCCTGTTGCCGGGCTCAAACATGGGCTGCTGTTGCGCATCTGGTTGCTGCGGCGCTGCTTCTGCTACCTGACTGTCTTGGGCCGCCTGCGATGCTGGCGCTCGTGATTGAATGGCTTTGACCCATCTCCAGGCCTCTGTGGATACAGCGGAGTAACCGGGATCCTCATCAGAGTCAAACTTCGTCATGTCCATGTGGTTGGCACGAATGCCGATAGAATTATATGATGGCAGAATTGCTGAATGCTTAGGTACGATCTGATAAGATAGGTATCAGCTAATTGACGAGCAGTTTGGGCCGAAAGTCTCATGTACCTCACCAACACCCCTCACCGGCAACTCCTCAAAGAAACAGGTGATCTTCAGCTGATTCCGTCGTCCATCTCGGCGCGTACTTAACATCATATGGAACTCCTGCTGGATCCGGGCGAGGACCTCTGAATTAGGTTGCAAGACAGAGAGCAGGTTATTATTAGTTGTCTTGAATATATTTGCAAAGTTGCCGAAAATCTTTGCCCAGTGGACCAGGTCGGCGCCGCAGTGCGGAGTCCCAAGAAATGCGATACCCTCCGTATATTCTACAAGCTGTTGTAAATGGGCCTCCGCGCTGTTTTTAGATGCGAGCATTGCCTAGGATTGAAAATGAGTAGATAAAAATGACGGTAATGGCCATAAACTCGCTCACATCTTCAACAACAAGACCGCCGAGGCTATGAGCTATGAACAGAATCGGGCGGTCGCCCTAACTCTCGTTAGCCACAATCACTACTGTGGTGACTGCGAATCTACCGTTTCCGTTCTCTCTCGCAATTGTGTCAGGGCATTGAGAAGGTTCCGCGCATGGCCACCGATGCAGTTCTGAGATGCCATCCCCCAGAAACGCACGATGTCGGCATCATATCCGAACGTCAAAATCCGGGCATTCGGAATGTCTTGCTTGAGGAGCGCGCCAGGCCAAAACAGCCCAGATTTTTTGTTGGTCCAGGTTGTTTCCCGATTTCCAGTCAGCCCGTGGACAAAAACGATGCTTCCTTTTGTCAGTCTGACTGTTGGCGCACACGAATATTCAGGAGTTGCTCACTCGACCAAACCATCTCCGACATCATGGCATTCCTTTAGGCCATAGTCACCACTAGCCGAGTATCTTGTGTCATTAGCGGACGTTCATTGAGGTATATATGTCTCCACGAACCCCATAATATTTCGGTCGTTGCTCAGCGTTGGCGAATCATCACCACTTTGCAAGGTCGAGGGCGACTCTTTTCGGAAACGATTGAACATGATTACTGACCCCCTCACGGGTTCAAAGCTTTCAAACGAAGAACGGTATTGTTTCTTGTGAGATGCATACTTCGTATGTGGGGTCTATAAAGTGTTTGCGTACAACCACAAGGCTGAGCCTGAGCCTACCCACCATCATGATACGACGTTTACGCCACCACACTACTTCTATCCAATCGCCGTATCCCATGCAAAAGGTTGGTTCAGCTGACCTCCCAGCAGAAATATAGACAGGGTCTTGGGGATGCCCCAACATTTTCTCCCAAGGTGTTGTATCGTGTTCCAGATGCATTGCGCTTTCATTCCCCGCTCTAAGCCCTACTTCAATTAAGCGTTTCCCCAAGGGATAGCTCTAACGAGCGTTTATCGCATGCTGTACTCTCATGCCAAGTCCCAAGGCTGGTCTTGTAACGAAAATTTCGAAGATGACTACACCCACTAGTCAGCATGGCCATCGAATTACAGGAGCCGTTACCAACTTTGGGAATGAAATCACGGGTAACAACTTCTCCGCCGGGGGCAACAACATTATTAACATCAGTATGGTCCTTTCACCAAATTTGCTCAAGACAGATGACACTAATATCAAACGTAGATTCAAACTCCTCCAAAGCCGAAGAGAGAAAGAAGTGTCTTCATATGCTCTTCGTTACAGATCCCACCGAAGATCGGGCCCGGTATATTAGTTTTCGAGGCCGAGCAGTACCTGGAACATGCAGCTGGCTTTTGCGAAACCAGCGGTATAAGGATTGGGTAGACCTGAGCACTAAATCGAAGCTCATATGGCTCTCTGGAGCTCCGGGGATGGGCAAAACGATGCTTTCCGTTTTCCTCACTGAAGAGCTGGAAAGATCCAAATCAACCAAAGCCGTATTGCTCTACTATTTCTGCGAGGGCCGGGACGCGAAGCGCAACACCGCTGTAAACATACTGCGGGGACTTATATACTCGCTCATATGTCAGCGATCAAGTCTAATAAAGCACCTCCTGCCATATTTCGAGGTTCGGGAAGAAGCTCTGTTCCAGCCTAGCTCGATTGAAGCCATGTGGGCAATCTTGGAGTGTATGATTCAGGATCCAGACACTGGGCCTGTCTACTGCGTCATAGACGGCTTGGACGAATGCAGTCAAGGTTCTCTTGAGCATCTGGAGCACATCCTCAAGAAGATCAGGGACTTCTATCTCCAGCACTCTCGGAACGCGGACAACGCTGATTCACCCCAAGGTGCTACAATCTTCAAGATGGCGTTGCTAAGCCGTGAGGATCCCCAATGCTTGTTGGCCGAGCTTTCTGCTTTTCCGCGCGTGCGGTTGGGGGGGGCGAAGCCGTCACCCGATCCAACCATCGATGAAATGATCACTAAAACGGTAACTGGCCGTCAGTCGGAAGCCATACGCGAATCAAGAGCCACTACTTCACAGGTGGCACATATCCCAGCAACTATTACCGAATACGCTATTGGAGAGCCCGGGCTGGCTGCAACGGCCGATACACCAGACCCCCAATATCGAGATTCAAGTGCAGGAGACTATTTGGAATCCCTGTCAATATATATTGAAGCTAAAGTAAACAAACTTGCCGATTCTAAAGGATATGACGACACACTGCGGGCTTCTCTGAAGAATACCTTTAGCCAGCGCGGCAATGGCACTTTTCTGTGGATTGATATGGCGATCGACCAGCTCAACAAAATGAAGTCAAAAGACACCCAGGAGACTTTAAATAGCTTGCCTGACGGCCTCGAGGAGATCTATTGTCGTATGCTTCTGCAAATTCCTCAACAGCATATCTCGGTTGCGTCATTTGTCATTCGGTGGGTTACCACAGCATTTCGACCGCTTACTATCGAGGAATTGAATGTTATGCTATACTTTCTAAACCGTGAACCAAGTGGTCCAATCCTCGGCGTACTACAGGACGCAATAATATCATGCGGAAACTTGCTGGCTATCAATGAGAAACAGGAGATCAGCCTTGCGCATCAAACAACCAAAGACTTCTTAACAGCGGATAGTTCACCGCTTCTCAGCGATGCTCGATTACAGCAGTTCCACGTCAAAGAAAATCAAACACATGCAGAAATTGCCCACGCGTGTATAGCCTATCTAGAAGGTGGCTCCCTCGATGAAGGCGGAGTGCATCTGATTTCAGGAGAACAAAGGTTTTTCGTCACAACTACATGGACACAGGACGCAGCCAGAATCCGGAAATCCCCTTTCCTTCCGTACGCAGTACTTAATTGGCCAGAGCACCTCCGTCTGGCCTATCCGGCACAGCTGGACCTTTCGTCAAAACTTTTTGCTCCGGACTCCCAGCTTCGCAGGAATTGGTGGGCGTCTATGTATGAAGCGACTACTGGCTGGGCTGGGGATGGGGCACCAACATTACCTCTATTGCACATGGCTGCTTTCTTCGATCTTCGAGCGATTACTGATCAACTTATCCAAAGAGGCGATTTCTACTCGCAGATCAACAAAAAGGATAGCGCATTCCAGACCCCGCTGTGGATCGCTGGATCTAGAGGAAGCATTGGTGTTTTCGCTCTACTTTTAGACTCTGGGGCAGAGCAGGTCCTCCTGGGGGAGCCAATCTTGAATTTGGCCTGTCGGAAAGGAAAATTGGCCATTGTCAAAGTCCTGCTGGATCGCGGGATTAGTGCCAATAGTGTCGAGCTCGAAACAACGCTTCTTAAGGGTGTACGGCTATTAGTCCGACATGCCCCAGGTTTCCTTGATACCCTTAGCAAAAACAGCGATGAGACAGACCATGAAATCTGCCAGCTCATGGGTAGAGATTATGGAGCACATTTCTCGGCTCTGCATTCAGCATGCTGCTGTGGCCATGATGTTGTTGTGGAGTTTCTGGTAGATAGAGGAGCAAACATTCATCATTCGACGTCTAATGGTTGGACAGCCCTACACTTTGCTGCTTGGTCCGGTTCAATTATGATCATCCAGCTTCTTCTCAAACGAGGGGTAAATGTCCACGCGGCAACAAAGGATAAATGGACTGCACAGCATTTTGCGGCTTATCGGGGTAAGCCCTCGGCACTGGAGTATCTCCTTAACCTTGGACTCCCCGCCGAAGCAATGTCAAGACAACAAAAGACGCCTCTACACCTCGCGTCATCCCAAGGACATGAATCAGCGGTGCGGACTTTATTAGATCGTGGCGCCAATCTCGAAGCCAGGACCTCTAAGGGCCTAACGCCATTGCATCTCGCGGCTGCGGAAGGCCATCCGCCTGTGGTGATGTTGCTCCTGGAACGCGGGGCTAACAGATATGCAACATCTGGCAGTGGCGTGACACCCGTTAAAGTGGCAAAAGGGCGACACAGTTCAGAGGTAGTGGCGCTTTTGAACACATTCACAGCTCCTGTTGCTCGCCCGAATTTTGGTCCCCAGTCACCTCTCGTTCCTCCTCCCCTTAATCTCCCCGCCGCCAATCTCGCGCCAACCTTTAAACGGTATCCAAGTCTTGGAGATGTACCATCTATAGGGGTTCCGATGGATACCAGACATCAACTCTCGCCAAACACCATACCGCCGCTCACATATACGCCACAAAACCAAGCGAGCCCCCCTATCCAGAATCTCAAACTACATTCCAGCTCAGCACCGGTACACGGAAATGCTCCTGCGCCATTCCCACCGCCATACATTCCCATCGCCCCACAGTATCCGTTACCTCCTCCCACAAGCGCTGGGCAGACACCATCGCTCTCCGGAGTTCCGGCACCCCCGCCTCAATCACCAAATACAAACCCTACAAACTCCACAATCTGGGTGGCTCCCCAGCCCCCGCCAAGCCTACCTCAGAATCACTGGCAAACCTCGCCGCGTAGTCAAGGTCATACATCTATCCCACTTACTTCTCCGAATCAGGCGCTGGCGTATGGGCCCCCTCCTCTACATACACCTCATGAGGCTCAAAACACCCTATCTCCGACTGTAGCTCAAACTCCCCCCACCCTTCCACAATACACATCACTCTCTTTCAATGTACCGCACTACTCACCACCACCAGCTGGGGGTGTTTTGCAGGTGCCCAATCCGTCTGCCCCATCAGCCAATGCCTCGCAGCTCGGAACGCCTTTCCCGCAGAGCCACATCGCTTCACAGACACCGGGTCCGCACCACAGCCTTCCCATACAACTGCCACATAATACTCAACCATCGCAAACACAAGCACCACCAAACCCCCACCGTCAGACAAACAGCTACAACGGTACTTACACGCCAGGTGCCGACCCTAGCAATAACTACATAGCCCAACCGCATATGGCAAGCCCCCAGCCTATATACACGACAACGAGATCCCAACACATGTACCAAGCCCAGCAGCAGAACAACCTCCAGCCGTACTGGGGCGCACCATCGCCGCCGATGTTCGACCCTCCGCCGACATCTGCGTTGCCGCCCAGGAGGGGGAGGTCGTGGTTGAATTTAAATCCGTTCAAGGACTGATTGCACTCTGTGATCACTTTTACTTTTGCCATTTTTGCGCGGCCTGGAAGGGCCCTTGGAGGCTTGGGGCGGGCGTTTTTCTGCACGAGGTGATGCGAGGACCTTCAATGTAGGATGAGGACTTGGCTTAGGGCGCGATACGGGAAGGCTAGGCACATCCCGAGGCCAGCAGGCGTTAGTTTAGGGTACGTTAGATATGGGGGGTTACTGGACGGCGTTTGTGGGAAGAAGCACCGAGTTCATCGGGGTTGAAATGGGGAATAAGCCTCAAGAAACATGAAGTCTCGTGGAAAGGTTAATGAAGGGTTATTAGTTTGCTTAAACTTGGTTTACGGAAATGAATATCGTTGCCCTATGGTAACTCGTGTTGGCTTGTATTTTAATACTACGCTGACGGGCGTTTAAATATTATTTCGTAAAGGCCTCAGTAATACCCAAGGTTAGTTAGTTTCCTAGAGAGCAAATTTTTTAGGACATGTAAAAATGATGACGCACCTGGACTTGACAGAATTGTCTCTTTTTCGTCAAACGTACATCAATTGGTCGTAGAACATACCGTGGAGGTGATTTCTATAGCGCACCGGGCTCACCCTTTAAAGCGGCGCTGCTAGTTGATGGAATTACTTGATATCTGTTTTCTTCAATAACCAGAGAGACAGAAATCCATGACAAGCTCGCCCCCATTTGGGCGGGTGAGTGATGCTACCCTGTGCTTGTGCGAGCTGGGTGAGTTTTAGGTGAGTTCTAGATGAGCATAGTAAGTGAATATCAGGTAAGCTCGAATGATCCCCTACCCTGTTTCAGCTCAAGCCACAACTTCATCAATGAATTCTACCATGATTGTAGAGGATTTTTTTATAATTATGAGATTATTCTGCATATCCCACAACTTTACATAAGTATTGCTTACAACTTTAGGCTAACAATTTTACAAACTCTCTATGATATATTCTTTCTTATTACTATATGCTACATCTCTTCTCCTCTTAAGTAATTGGATAGTAATACTAGAATTAATCCTTTGATATAACATATTAATCTAACTAAAAAAAGACCTTATGATTAGCTATATGGTACATTATTAGTAATATTATATTTCTTTATAGTTCCTAATGGTGAAAAGAAGTACTACCAAATAGATATAACAAAGACACAATTTAATCCTCAATATTCATAATTATATAAGTCTATGTGCTTAGCCTATAAATGAGAGAAGGACAATTAGTAATGATATCTATATTATACTACTCTAGCTATTGCTTCTTAATTCTCATTTCTTTAGAAATTGTACCTTACTATACTCCTTGAAAAGCTACAACCTGTCATTATCTGTCTCTTTCTATTTAAGTATTTTTAAGACTGTAGTATAGATCTTAGGACTTAACTAGTAATGTAACAACTTAGTGATGATGGAGAGACTTCGGTATAGAGTTATCGTAGAGTGTTTTTAGAGATAATATAATGAAGTTAAAGTAGTTGGGATTAACAGAGGTACTTTAGATTTTGTAGGATTAAGAACTAATTACTGCCCATTATACTATGGGCAGTAAACTGCTTAAATATATGATTCTGATAGCTCTCTAATAGCTACCTCATTCTTTGACCTAGTTCCTATTGTCTCAACTTTCTGATACTAGTGATATCATTGGCTTGGTATTGTCTACTGCTTTCAGAAGTTACTTTTCTGACATACTGCTTTCGTAGTGACGTCTTTATCTGCAGGAGTTAAGAAGTTGTTTCTATTGTTCACTTGGATGAGTTGGAATATATATAGTTATAGGTATTGCTTGCGGCTGCTTGCTTATAGATCATGTCATTATTGTAGAGGTCTAACATTGTTGTATCTTCTGGCAGCTGGAAGTAGTTTAGGCAATTTGATGCAGCTATGAGCCTCCTTTATGAGAATCTCATTACTAGTGCCTTATAATCTTTACTATTGAGTTAAGTGAAAAGCTACTTTTCTTATATAATAGTTAGCTCAAAACTTGGACTACTGAAGAAGATATCGGTGGCTGGTGGGTAGGGTACTCAATGCTCTGCTTTGTGTGCCTACATACTATAGAAAAATAAGTGGCAGCGAGGTAGGTAAGCTACCTGCGTCAAGAATTCTAGCTAGTCGCTCAGGCTCAGATTTTGTTTTCACACTACTAACCAAGCCATGCCCACCTTACCAAGGCCCATAAGCTCCTTTTTAAAATGCAATAAGGATGTTTTTTGCAACCTTATCAGTCAACACATATATTATATATAAAATATACTTTATTAGACATTCTATATCTATATAGAGCTATATGAGCCCTATGAGCTGCTTATAAGTACCCTACTTTATACTTTATATAAGTACCCGCTTACTAGTATCACATTGAGTACATATGACTAACTACCTAAAGCCTGACAGTTGAACAATATACTGAACTACATTTGCTTGACTATAACCTCGCTCAACCAACTAGTATTAGCACTAAGTACCTTGAATAAATAGCTAAAACATGACTAAATGATCTTATAATTGATAGCTGAATATGGCATAGATTATATAAATATATTCCTTTTTTCTCTTGCAAAAGGGCCAAAAACAATCTTGTCGTAAAGGCAGAGAGTGTGACACCACTCAGGCTACTGATGGGTTGGAGCCCCTAGGCGAGGGATACAAAACCTGATTCATGTTGGAATAGTTAACTAGATGGACTTACTGGATATCTAGCTCTAAGATAGTAGATAATATAATGGCCATACAAGAGCTTGGACCACGGAGTGAGCCATACTCGCACCGCTAAGGTTCGCGGCTCACGAACCCCTATTAGAGACTGATGAGGATGCTTCTTGCAATCTCATCGGTCATATGTATTGTACATAAAATGTCATTAGAATAAAGCTATATCTACATCATCACATCTACGAACCACGAATCTATATGAATCATATAACTCATAGTACCGACCATATGCCTATCTACCACATGCCAAGCCCGAGTACCTGCGACTAACTGTCTAGTCCCTGACAGATAGCTCCTCTTTGGCTTTTCTAGAGTATAGAAGTGGAAGTTTTATAGCACTATTTAAATGAATTTTCCTATGGGATGTGTTATAAACCTCTGACCTAAGCCTCCGATTTGAGCCTTCGATCTAGCCTCTACAAGCCGCATCGAGCTGCATGAGCTCATCGCCAGACCCACTAACCTTGCACAAAGCCCTCGAACCTCTACATGGGCCTTAACCATGATGCAAGCTTCTACGCGGACCTCAACTGTGCTGCCCAACAAACCTACGAACAGACCACACCGTGAACCACTACCATTCGTAGTATAGCCAGCAAGCCTAACCGCGGCTGGCATGGCTCATGACAGTTCATGGCAGGTTCGAGAGCTCTCTCTTCTTATGTATATAAACGCGAAGTCTCCTTCTACAACTCCTCTCCTCTTTAGCTTTGAATCATCGAATAGAAGTAGTTCTATCTTGCTTTCCAAGCGCCTGGAATCTACATTTGTGACAGGATGCTTTGGACATAAGATTCTCTGCAGCACACTTGAGATAGTTTTAGGAATGTCAGAGGCTATGTCATGATAGCTAATAGACCCATTTCCTCTATAGAACTGCCTACAGGGATGGGGTTCTGGGGTCTGGGGGGGATCCAATAGCGACCCTATATCACTACAAGATAGTGTTAGTGAGGACGAGTGGCTGAAAGAACAAATCGTACAGAACGTTGATTACTAGCAGGGTAAGGGCGGGGGCGGGGGCGTTATTGGGGAGACTGGAACGGCGGCAAGAGCAGCGGTGGTTGCGGCAACGGCGGCATCGGGGAGCCGAGTCTCTGGGCGGCAGAAGTTGAGGCGGCCGCGGCTCCATTCAAGCGCGGTGGCGGCTGCCAAAGTAGAAAATATTGAAATTATAGAAGCAGGTGCAAGATATATCTCTAAATGAATTAGATATATACTAATAAATTACTAGGAACCGAATCGAACTTCTGAGGTAATAAATACTAAAAGATTTTTTAAATAGATTACGAATATTTTATAAAAATCATCAGAATCTTTGATATATTCAACAGCTATTAAGAAAAATAGTTTAGCTACTGGATTGATAATTAATTATGGTACAGTTTCTGAATATCCAAGGATTTCTTAATGTTTTGATATAAATTGGTGGAGTTGCAGCATGTCGCGCAACTCTTGCAGGGTAGTGGCGTGGGTAGCTTACTTACTTCCTCCTCGTAGACCCACGAACGAGAGAGAATAGAACTCACTACCCACCGGCACCGAAAGCCCTCCACAGTACTGTAGCCATTAACCGTTACAGATTTTGAGTGGCCCGTTCGCTTGTGGAATACGTTATCCAACCGATATTAATTTGTACGTGTGTTTTGCACGAACGGACACCACGCAATCACGTAGAGAATTTGGCGCAAGAAAGTACAGTCCTTCCCTTCCTGCCCACGGCCGGCGTTGACCGTGACAATAGGTTCCCCTCCTCAGGCCGATGTCCTGACGGCCTCCAACGGGTAGACTCCCTTCCGACGTATTCTTACCGCCATATTGAAGGTCGAAGCTGGCTGATCCAGCCTTGAAGGATATAACGCGGAGTCATCTGGGTTTCGGGATGATAGAGTTATATATATTCCAACGGCTCTATGCTTTAAGAGTACAAAGGCTTCCTACAACCGTTCCTTAAAGCAGGTCAGCGTTCTCGACAAGATCCAATGCATCAAAGCAAGTAGTACAGCACTTGGCATGCCCCGACTACCAGCAGCAGCTAATGACAGCAGAAATGACAGACTTAAGAATGCTCGAAGCTTACTCTGAGATTAAAATGTTGGCCTATAGCGACCGTAACTGATTTGTAGGAATCTGAGCAACGACAAAGAGGAAGAGGAAGAGTCTGAGCAACGACAAAGAGGAAGAGGAAGAGAACGAGGACGGTGACAGCGACGACGACCTCCCTACAGTTGAAGACCTGCTATATACTACATCAAAAAAGAAGGGCTTTGCGACAGAGAACTCAAGCCCAGACCACAGAGTCCGTGGAGTTAGGGAGGGAGCTGGTTCTATCTACTGCAGGAGGTTAGTATCAGACAATAGTTTAGGTAGTAGGTAAGATGACCCTACCTTCTACCCTCATCGAGAACTACCTTAAGACGGTTCAGCGCTTGCAGCTTACTGAAGAAGCTTTGACGTCAAATTCCATATACCCCTTAAAACTCCTCTTCGTGCCTCTCGAATGAGCTACTATTATTGTATGACCACGTCGATACGGAAGACCTCAATGCGTTTCACACCGGATCCAAGGCTGCGACATCCTATTTTACTTGCCCTCGGGGCCTGCCTCTATACCGCTTCAGAGCGTCAACAGAGAACTGGCTCGGGTAAGAGGATCGCCTGTATGGCAGTCAAAGTACAGCAGACAAACGCGAATACGGGGACGAGCTAGTTCGCCCTGTACTCAATACGGATACCTTTGTGTGATTTGCTCAGAGCGCCATAATTGGTGATTTCTGGGAAATGAGGGAGGGTATGATGATATCCCCTACCAGCTGAGATGGCGGTAGACACCGCGGTAGTGAGATTGGCCGAGGCTGGTTGTTGGCATTGCTGCTGGCCAGCAATGCATCGTTGTATTTAATTAGCCTTGGTTCCAGCAGTCCAGTAGTTGCAAGCAATTGATCCTGTTATATATACGTAGTCCTATCGTTGATCTTAACTACCCCTATTCGGCATTATCTAGCAGGTTGGATCGGTGGGCTACTGGTTGCCGCTGCGGTGGGGCTTTCTCAAACACCATATATAGAGTTGAAAAGAAAGAAGAAATTGATTGTAAGATCCTGTTGCCTAGTCGCCAAGTCGTCCCCTTGTTGGTACCCGCCGTACTCAACACCAACATATATATATAGTCTTACTTCACCGTCCCCCGGACTTATCTATCGCTAGCGCAATGAATCGTACCCCACACTTTCATACCCAACATCAGCGCCCTGGACCGAAATGTCAGCACAGCAGCGAAGTCTCCATCCAGCCATGTGGGCCGCTTTTTCAGCCGCCATTGCTGTTATTTGCGTAGCCTCCACGACAGCGATTGTTATGATTTCCAACAACGCAAACGTCGGTACATGGGAAGTTCAGCCCACAGTGCTGCTTGCGGTGCTATCGTCAGTCTTTAATGTTTGTCTCGCAGCTGCGTTGACTGTCAGTGTTCCCATGTGCTGGTGGCGAACTGCCTTGAATGGCACAACCGTGGCTCGGCTGCATTACTGTCGTTTTCGAAATAATCGAGACTCGCGTGGTTTGAGCCTCATCGCACAACGTCCTAATACACTGTTAGCATATCAACCAATTAGTCTTAGAAATGCCTCGACGCTTGCCTGATGATGTTGTTCATCGAATCCTTGTTCGTTTATCTGCTTCTGAGACTGTCCCGAGTATTGCCAGCGCCGTAGGTGTCGCTCGTGAGACCGTATATCGCATGGAACGCAATATTGAGCTTTGGGGTGTTCCATATCCTCCACCTACAGTTACATTAGGTCGTCCGCGCCTACTGCTGCCATACCAAGAGGAGGTAAGATAGTAGTAGATGCTTTAGATAGTGTTACTGATAGTTCCGTTTCTAGAGGTTATTGGAGTTTTTAAACGACCAGCCAACGGCGTACCTCGACGAGATGCAGCAGTTTATCTATGATGAGTACAATGGATTGGAGGTCTCAACAGCATCTATTTACCGTTTCCTTAATCGCGAGAAGTGGTCTCGAAAGAAAACACAGAACCGAGCACTCGAGCAAAGCGCAACTCTACGAAAAGCCTGGCAAGGCATCCAGAAGACCTGGGACCAAGACCAACTCGTATTTCTGGACGAATCCGGCGCAAACGAGAGAACCGGCGACAGGAAGTATGGGTGGTCGCCGATTGGACTGATTTGTAGTCAGTCAAGGCCTATTCAACGATCTGAGCGATAGAGTGTCTTACCGGCGCTTACAACTGATGGCTACCTTGATTATATCATTCATCAAGGTGCTATCACGGCCGATCTATTTATTGAATTCGTGGAAGAAAGGGTCTTACCACATTGTTCACCTTATCCTGGGCCACGATCGGTTCTTATTCTCGATAATGCTTCGATTCATAAGAATCCGCGCCTACGACAGCTCTGTGATAACGCTGGCGTTCTGCTGAAGTTTTTACCGCCTTACTCACCGGACTACAATCCAATTGAGGCTACATTTAAGGATCTAAAGACATGGATCAAAAGAAACTATAAGCTAGCGGCGGAATTTGAAAATTTCGGCGATTTCTTAGGCTTTGCTATTCGGCAAGCTTGCACAAGCAGAGCAGATGTAATAGGGCATTTCCAGAAGGCGGGATACATTGTAGATAATGAAGATTGATTGAATCTAATAGCTGTTCTAGAAAATAATATTTTCATATGTATCCGGACTGACAAAATAGGGGCGACTTAATTTTGCTGGCTCCTATTCCTATATCGGGGCGCGTTTTGAAATAATAATAAACGTTTAACAGCTATTGTTGCTTTTAGAACTGCTACGACTCTGAGGCCGCCGCTGCTGCTTAAACTCTGATATCCGACTTCGTATGTTTGCCAGTGTACCTAGCTTAAACCCATAGGACTCCCAGATCGCTAGTGTCATCGCCCCGCCTTTGCGTTCATCACGCAAGGTGTCTAGATTCCAATCTTCATCAAGAAGCTTGCTCTTGATATGCTCTAATGACTCCCTCTGCTGATCACTAGATCTAAGGATCAGCCAGTCGAAGAACTGCGCCAAAACTTCGCTTGGATCACTATTCGAATGTACAGGGCTCGATGGTGCAAGCGGAGTATACGGAGGAGGATACAGCGGCAATGGTGATGGTGTTGAAGGATTAGTCGGCATATTGTAGAGCCCTCCGTAGAGGTTCTGAGCGAGCTGCTGGGTTTGAGTAGCGATAAGAGTTTGTAATAGCTGGTTTGTAGTAGATGATATATCATCTGCCGGCCTTGGAGTCTGCCGGGTCTGAGCACTCTTCTTGCGCTCTCTTTCTCGCCAATTAACGAGTAGAACGATAATCTGCTGTGATGGCTGTTCTACGGTAGAGAGCTTGTCGGCGATTTCACGACTCCATCGTCTAAAGATTTCGCCAGAGACAGGGTAGTGTTCTGCTGCATTATCGCGGGTCTCTGGACGTAGTTTGTTAACCCAGCAGGTTTTGCCTTTGTTCCTGCATTGACTATTTAAACAGGTCCAATAGTCGGCGACCTGCGGCATCGAATTACCCATAATGGCTTCGCTCTGTAGAACATCCGGTAACTCAGCTAACTGCCGCTGAGTAGCAGTTCTTCGGCCGCTAGCGATTTTCGCATTCGAGTCGGTTTGAGATTGTAGTTCCGTGATAACCTCTTTTAGATAGAGCGTTATACGTAAGCTTACTCTCTTGCGCTGCTTGTGCCACATTTTTAGCATTTCAAGAGCATTTAGAACGTCTTGCTGACTTCGTAGCTCAAATGGACACTCATCCAAAGCCCTACAGCGCTCATAAGAGGCTATAGCCTCAAGCCTCACTATTTCAAGCTGCCGTGATACTGCCTTCTCAATAACTTCCCTCTGCCAGTATCGAATCGAGTATATCGAGAGGTCGTCCGTATAGATTCCTGACTTTGAGCATAATATCTCCTTGGTATTAACCACAGCCTTCCATACGCTCGCATATTTCATAACATCTTCCTCTATCAAGATATCCTCGTCTACCTCTTCTGCTTCTTCTCTTAATTGAGATGCTTCTATAGAATCATCGTCTATAGCGCTCGAGGCAATATCCTCATCCTCATCCTCGTTTTCGTCTTCGTTTTTGTCCTCATCAGCTCGTTCTTCTTCGTCGGGATCGTCTATGACTACGATTTGCCGCTGTCGAGGTTTTGCCGGCAACGAAGTTACTATATGAGCTTTTTTGGCACGCTGAGATGAGGGTGGAGGTTGAGATGTAGATTCAGAATTAGCACGCTTGCGTGCTGAAGGCTTGGATGTGCGTGTCGACTGACGGATAGGTGTCTTAGGATGAGGCTCTGTACGTGGCATTTGCACGGTAGACAGACACACGACGACGTCTATACGATTAACCATATTAGATAAGTTACTAGCATCAGTTTGAGACCTTACATGGCTTATTGAACACGTTTGAACACCTTAGGTTGGCTTTTTGACAGATCTGCTAATAATTACTGTGGTGCGATGTCGCTCGCTAGATCAGTCTCGATTATTTCGAAAACGACAATATATCTGGGAACGTGGAATGGGAACTAATTTCACTTCGGCCCTGTTTGCTGGATTCGATGTCAACAAGGTAACAGTAGTTACCGTCATTATCGCAATTGCCAAATTCATCAACAACCCCTTGTTGCAACGAGCAACTGACGTCCAAACGCATGATGTAGTCATACACGAGGGGATGAAATTGGACTTGGTGCAAAGGCTTCCGGATGGTTGGATGGGCAAACAGCTTAGGGATACATGGAATTCTTTTAGAACACCTGCAAAGGCAATCTCTGTGGAGGGAAACTGGTGGCGAAATGACACCATTACAACTCTGGACACACCGGGATATTACTGCAACGGCACATGTGAAGGTGGAGTGAAAGGTGCAGGCATAAGCCACAATTGCACTTCTGTCAGGAGACGTCTGGACCTCTCCAGGAGAGAAAACGGCACGGTTGTGTTTGCAATCAACTCCACCATTTCTACCAGCTCAACCGGCTTCCCTTACATGCTTATGAAGGTCTCGTACGTTTCCGCGATGGACGACAATTGCATGGCTGATCTTATTGTCGAAACTTGCAATATTGAAGCAGCGGTAGTTAAGTATCCATTGATCTTACGGAACAACACTGTGGCATTGAATCATGAGAAGTTATTCCGCATGGAGGTCGACTCTGTCTACAACTCTCCCGGCGACTCGCTATCGTTATTGCGTGGTGCCGGTGTTGGTCCCTTGAAAGGGCTAAGCCGCTTTCTAAGCAGCATTTTCTTTGCCAATGTAACCAAGTTTTTTGACCCTTCAGCCAATTCGAATTTCTTTGATGGGGAGGGGGCGCTCCAGGATTTTTTCTACGACTATGAAGCTGATAGCCAGAACCCCGACAATCGACCCTGCGTTGTCAAATGGAAATGGTCCAGGCCAACCGAGCACCTTCTCAGCGCCGTGATCCACTATATGTTCCTTGCAGCGCTGGAGGCTGGAAAAGAGACGGGCTCTACCGAGCTGTTTGAGGTAAACCGTACACAAAGGGTGTTGGTCTTTCGTTCAGATTACAATTACCTGGTTGGTGCACTGGCTGTAATGCTGCTTGCACTTATTGGCGTCCTCTTTCTGCTGTGGAGTTCATGGGATTTGGCCCGGCCTGTGAGCCTCAGCCCTCTAGAAACATCCAAGGCGTTTGACGCTCCGTTGATGCATGATGTCGACCGAAATGATGTTAGCGGTATATTGGGTAGAATTGGACATGAGAGGCTAAAATACGATGGGGAGAAGATGGCCGTTGTCGCAGTAAGGTCGGCCTAGAAGAATTGAGAGGGTTGCCAACAGATTAGCAGATGGCTTCTACAGCAGCTGCGAACGGTAGCGCTAGAAGTAGATACAGGTTGACTTTGACCGATGAGCTGCTTAGCATGAGGCCATCGGAGTATATATGCTGCAGCTGTTGCGGTCTGACGACGGCGCTGCTAGGAGCAACCCGTTGTTGAGATGTTGAGGCCACCAAGACCGCCGAGGCCTCTCAATCGCCTCTCGGTCGTGGTCGAGGGCTTCCCCCATTGACGGTCCTATCCTCCGGCCATGGCCGCGGCCGTTGCCAGGCCATATCTGTCCGCGACACCAGGCGTTACTTCAGGTGAGAACGGCGTAATAGACAAGGCCGCCAGCGACATCTAAGCAAGGCGTGTTCCACCAGTCCGTATAATGTGCCAAGCGGACCAGCATGCTCAGTCGCACCGGTGCAGCTACGAATAGCTGTGGGCGGTGTTAGGCAACACCCGGGAGGGAGATGATGAGGAATCTCCTATGCGGCGCTTGCACAAACTACTTGGAGGGTCGCAGTGCTGGGTTGCAGTCCTGCCAATGAGGTGAAGTTAACCAATGCATTTGCCTGTAGGAGGGTGTGTTTTTGGGTATTTTGTCACATCCCTTTTCTCCAAATTGCTAGGTTGAGTATCATCACGACCAGCCAGCGCGTCTTTAATATGCTGCTATTACTCTCATTGCCTAGCGTGTTAGCCAACAGCGACATGCACAGAGTTGTGCTGTCGGGCCCAAGTACAGCCTTGATGAGTCACAAGGCTAATTTCACACCGTAAAGCCCCGGAAAGCTCGCAAACAGAGCCCGATCAGGGCCCTGGCATAGGCCAGATGAAAAATGTTGACCAAAGGCTGCCACGGAAGTCCGCAAGGCAGACTTCGCCCTGGTGGGGCCATTCTCACGTATCAACGAAATTGCTACTGTTTCTATATTAGAGTGCAAGGGCTGGATTTCCCCCCCCCCCCGAAATCATCCATTCGATGAATACACAGTTTGCGCGCCGCGGTCTTGCGCTCCTCAATACACAGAATTATTTATCAAAGTAACTTGTAAGTACATAGCACTCGCTGGGAAGTTCAGCAGGGCTGAAAAATAGCTGGTTGTTGAGATATCTCCAAGCTACAGACCAATCCTTTTTCTATTTTTTTTTTTATTTTTTTATTTTATTCCCCTTTATTCACAGATCTTTTTTAACTTCGCCAAAGGGAATCATTCGAGAGCTCGCCCGATGTCTCGGTCCTTGAGAGCTAGTTCAGCAGTGGTTGTACTCGTTTTGGCGGCGGTTGGATTATCAACACACGAACCCCCATACAGACCCCCATGCACCCCCGAGAGTGGGTTCCAGTACGTAGCATCTGGGGTCAAATACTACGACTGCAACTACAAATATCCCGAGGTCCACATTGTTGCCGTGGACCGGACACTTCCCGCGATGGAGATTCAATTGCTCATGGACCGCCGTTCGGACGATCCGGGAGACGGCGCACGCCTGAAGACAGTGCAAGATCTAGCGGCCCAAGCCAAGGCTGTTGTGGCCATCAATGGCCAAAACTGGCGCGGGAACAAGGGCATTAGAGGGCAAGAGGGCGATCTGGTTGAATTCGACACGACCGTCTATACCCACAGCGAGAAGCGCTCCAGCAACAGTAAGGCAGGGGGCAACGAGCAGCTAATGGGGTTCCAACCAGGCGGCGCGTTGGGCCTTGAAGCAAAACGCATTTGGGGCAGCGAGGTCGAGACCACCGAGAACATCCCCTACCAATACCAAATGTACGGTTCAGACACCTCGGTCTTGAAAGACGGAGCTTGCACAGACTTCGACATGACCGCGACAGTGAGCATCGTTGGCTATTCGGAAAAGGAGATCATCTTTCTGTCGGGTGCGCACAATGCGGCGCACTCGTACCGGCAGCAGGATCTCTGCCCGCTCCTCGGGTTATTCAATGTGACCAACGCAGTCCGCCAGGACGCGGGGCCATCGGCCGGGCTGTACGTCGGCGGGAGCGTGAACAGGCACGTGAATCCGCTCACGAGGATAGACTGGTTGGCCTTCGGGTCGGCCCGTCGCATTGCGTATGCTGTCGGACTGGTGCCGATAACGCCGACGCCAACAGCAACGGAATCGATCGGCACAGCGGCACCCACGGGACCAATAAGCTGCAGAGCCACCAGCGACGGCCTGCGGTACCGAACGTGCCCCAAAACCAGCTCGGATTGCCCCGCTCTCGGGCAATACGCTGTCGGAACCATGATATCGTTCGTCTGCAAGGTCGCGGGAGAATCGATCGAAGGCAACGGGTACGAACACCACCACCACCACCCCCCTCCCTCCCCCAACCACGTGGGTTGTGCGCCGTGGCTAACGAATGTGGTCGCTTTTCTTCTGCGCCCCTTAATAGTTACTGGGGTAAAAACACAGCAGGCACATACGTTTCGCTCTTTTATGTTGACCGCGATTGTGCAGGTAGGGAAGACTTTCCAAACCCCCCCCCTCTCCTCACAACTTCCAAGGGGGGCAAGAGCACACAAAACTAACACAGTGTAGAAGCTATTCCCAACTGCTAGGTAGCAACTGCCCCAAAACACGCTGTCATGCAAACAAAGTAAGGACGCTCTTAGAGAGTGTGGTTTAAATGTCCTCGGGCTGGTTTTCTTTCTTTTTTTTATATTCTTATTTTATTTTCCGTACTGTGGAAAGCTCTTGTTCGCTGGTGGGTAGCCTGCTTGATTGAGTGAGGGGAAGCTTGGGCGAGGTAGGCAAGCTACCCCTGCTAAGCAAGAGGGCGTAGAAATCGCCTCCACAATATACTTTCCATAGGTGCTAAAGTCATCCGGCCTGGTGTTTTATGTTGCGAGGCGGGATCTCGGGGCTTGCTGGTCAAGGGGTAGTAGGCACCGACATAGTCAGCTGGACAAATCCAGTCGGACGCCTAGCCTAGCTTGAGAATTTGTTATGCACTGCCGACGGGTGCAGGCCCCATTTGTTGGGACACGGATGACTCTTCTTTGGCTCACCCAGCATATAGGAGTGGAAGTTTTGTGACGGTATTTGAATGGATCGTCCAATGATTCTCCGCGGCGTACTTGGGATGGTTTTCAGGGGTGTCAGAGGCTGTGCTATGAGGGCCAGCGGATCAATTTCTCCAACTGCCGACCTACACCTGCGGGAAGGTCCGTAGAATTAGAGTGCCTTAGTGCTTAGCGCCTCTTTCCTGCGATGCCGGGCGGATTCCCGGTTGCTACTGGGTGGTACCCTTGCACGTAGGGTAGAACCATGAGCTACTGAACCCTGGATATCGTTGAAGTTGGCACCGTTGCATCGGCTTCTGACCCGACTAGAGAGGAATGATAACAGATTGGGGCGGTTTTTCAGTTTAATGAAGACTGTTTTGTTGATTGGGCTAAGGAAAAAGTATGGACAATGGACGTGAAGGCTGGTATTTTAGTATGTGGCTTAGGGTTGGGGCAGTCGCCCCATCGCTAGATCCCCCGACCCAGCCAGCCATGGGCTTCTGGTTTCCAAGTGATCCGACGCACGCAGGGCGCTTCGTTGTGAAGGAGGATCTGGAAGAATAGGACTAGTTCCCCATTGATGTAGGATACATCCTCATCAAGAACATTTGCCTCGGCATCATCCAAGAATTTGGCAGCGCTTCTTTTCACCATTGGAAACCGTGGGGAAAACAGTAGAATAGAAGCAAAGACGGGAATGAAAAGAGGGGAGATACAGCAATAAGAGAAGGGCAGCTGCGCCATTGTCTTACCCCCAGACCAGTACCGCGCGGAGACAGCTCATCATCCATTCCAGCATTAGGATCCATCATCGGGAACCAGAATGAGCTCTTCATAGTTTCTTTTCTTGGGATCGCCTAAAGTTGCTGGATGGTAGGGATCCCAAAATGAAGCAGAGGGTGAGCAGGGAGCAGGGAGGGAGCAGTGAGGGAGCAGGAGGGAGCGGGAGGGAGCAGTGGAGGAGCAGAGGAGGTAGAGATGGGAGCAAGTGAACGAAATGGACACTTAGCGGGGAGTAGGGCGGCAAGAAGTTATTCCGAAAAGGGTCATGTGGAAGCTCGAAATTAGGGACCAAAACCCTCCCTTTTTGGACGCGAAATCACTAAGAAACTTAAGATATATATAACATTCGGTATTGTGCGGTCATCTAGCGATATAACTTGCAATCTATGATGGGGCAGAGCCGGCGCGTGAGAGGGATAAGCTGGTCTCCTGGTACAGGAAATACAAAATGTATAATAGAAATACTTTCCTGACTGTTCTTGCCTGACTGGTTCAGCACTTTAGCTGATCACGTGACTCCAACGCGTCCGCGAGACGCGTTTATAGTCCATATGCCCCTCTAACCTCTCTTTCGCAACATTACACCACTTGCGAGACTGACGACCAATTTCTCTGTACAGGTCCTTGTTCTTTGCACCTCCCCTAGGCTTTGATTGATCATAGTTGATCATAGCACGATACCAACTCACCCACATCCAGCCAGTTTCTCCGGATTCCCCTACTCCAGTCTTAACGCGTCTTTTACTCGCTGGATTGAAGTGCATCGACAAAGTCATGTTTGTTTACAAACGTGGTACGTCTCCTCTCCCTGGGCAGCTTTAAGCTCTCCATGCACCGTTTACTTTACTTTATGGATACTTATATTCCCCGCACGCACCTAGACGGACGCAAAGAGCGCGTCCAATTCGATAAGATCACTGCTCGTGTTTCCAGACTCTGCTATGGTTTGGACCCGGAACATGTAGATGCCGCTTGTATTACGCAAAAGGTGATTTCTGGTGTTTACCAAGGTGTTACTACGGTGGAATTGGATAATCTGGTGAGGAGCCCTTCCCCCTGGATTTTGCCTTGCTGCGGCTCTGACTCTTGGTGTCTGTGCAGGCCGCTGAGACTGCTGCATACATGACCGTCACGCATCCTGACTACGCCATCCTTGCTGCACGTATTGCCGTATCGAACCTCCACAAGCAGACGAAGAAGCAATTTTCTGCTGTCATTTCTGACCTATACCACTACACCAATCCAAAGAACAAACGACACTCGCCAATGATCTCCCAAACCATCTATGAATGTGTGATGAAACATGCAGACGATTTAAATTCTACAATCGTTTATGATAGGGACTTCAACTACCAGTACTTTGGATTCAAAACACTTGAGCGTTCTTACCTTCTCCGTATCGATGGCAAGGTGGCAGAACGCCCACAGCATATGATCATGCGCGTTGCTGTCGGTATTCATGGTGACGATATCGAAAAAGCCGCTGAAACATATCATCTTATGTCCAACAAATTCTTTACACACGCATCCCCGACGCTCTTCAATGCTGGTACACCACAGCCCCAACTCTCGTCTTGCTTTCTTGTCGACATGAAGGAAGATAGTATTGAGGGCATTTATGATACCCTGAAGACTTGTGCTATGATTTCAAAGACTGCTGGCGGCATCGGGCTAAATATTCACCGTATTCGGGCCACAGGATCTTATATTGCTGGCACCAACGGCTCCTCTAACGGGATTGTTCCGATGCTTCGGGTCTTCAACAACACCGCCAGATACGTCGATCAGGGTGGAAACAAACGTCCTGGAGCCTTTGCAATCTACATAGAACCCTGGCATGCCGATATCTTCGAATTCTTAGACTTGAGGAAAAATCATGGTAAGGAGGAAATTCGCGCTCGCGACCTTTTTCTTGCTCTTTGGGTCCCAGATTTGTTCATGCAACGGGTTGAGAAGAATGGCGAATGGACCTTGTTCTGTCCCAACGAGGCGCCAGGCCTCGCAGATGTATGGGGTGATGAATATGTAGCTCTATATGAGAGGTAAGTTTCATTATGGTACCCCCATCCCTCCGTTCGGTCAGGGCTAACAATCGTTCTCTAGATATGAACGGGAAGGGCGCGGGCGGAAGACTATTAAGGCGCAGAAACTTTGGTATTCCATCCTCGAGGCCCAGACAGAGACAGGCGGTCCATTCATGCTATACAAAGATTCATGCAACCGCAAGAGCAACCAACAGAATCTTGGAACCATTCGGAGTTCTAACCTCTGCACCGAAATTATTGAATATTCAGCCCCTGACGAGGTTGCCGTATGCAACCTAGCTTCCCTTGCACTTCCATCATATGTGGATGCAAGCCGCGGTGAATTTGTCTTTGCAAAGTTGCACGAGGTGACGCAAGTGGTTGTCCGAAATTTGAACAGGATCATCGATATCAATTACTACCCCGTTAAAGAGGCCCGAAGGAGCAACATGAGACACCGCCCGATCGCTGTTGGGGTGCAAGGCCTTGCTGATGTATTTCTTGCTCTTCGTCTTCCGTTTGACTCTCCCGAGGCCAAGCAGCTGAACATCCAGATTTTCGAGACTATCTACCATGGTGCATTGACAGCGTCTTGCGACCTTGCAAAGGTGGATGGACCGTACTCTTCGTATGAAGGATCACCGGTCTCGAAAGGCATCCTACAATACGATATGTGGGGCGTGACCCCAACCGACCTCTGGGACTGGGCAGCGCTCAAAGAACAAATTGCTCAGCATGGTGTGAAGAATAGCTTGCTTATCGCTCCGATGCCAACCGCAAGCACAAGTCAAATTTTGGGCTTCAACGAATGCTTTGAGCCATATACGTCCAACATCTACTCCCGCCGCGTCCTTGCCGGAGAGTTCCAGATTGTTAACCCCTGGCTTCTTAAGGACCTTGTCGACATGGGTCTCTGGTCAGATAACATGAAGAACCGCATCATTGCGGATGGTGGTTCTATCCAAAATATACCTAATATTCCTGCGGATATCAAGGCCTTGTATAAAACTGTGTGGGAGATCTCACAGCGAACAATCGTTCAAATGGCAGCTGATAGAGGTGCATACATTGACCAATCTCAATCGTTGAACATTCATATGAAGGAGCCGACCATGGGCAAGATTACCAGCATGCATTTTGCCGGATGGAAACTCGGCCTTAAGACGGGGATGTACTATCTGCGGACCATGGCCGCCTCCGCACCCATCCAGTTTACTGTCGACCAAGAACAGCTCAAAGTCGCTGATACCAATGTAGCCCGTTCTACCCCTGGAGGACCCAAGAAACGTACGCTTCCTAGCAATAACCACTCGTCTCCTTCCGCCGTGCCTCGTCCTGCTTACCTTCAACAGTCCCCCCCCGTTAATGGGGCTTCTATAAATGGTGTTTCCCCGATGGCCCCGACACAAAACAACAATGTCGCTCCTTCGAAGGCTATAGAGCCAGTTCCTTTCAAAGCTGATACAGAGGAGGGCGAGAGCCCTAAGCTTCTGACTACTGAACCTCCAGTAGATACTCCCCAAAATGATGAGGAACTCCTCGAGCCGAAAAGGAAGCAAGAGGAGGACGTAGAAGACACTAGTAATGACCGAGAGGGTGACATTTATGCAAACAAGGTCTTGCAGTGTGAGTCTTTATTGTGCTACTTTCACGAAGGGGTTGATCGCAGGACTGACAGGTTCAACAGGTAGCATTGAGAACAAGGATGCATGTGTTATGTGTAGCGGATGAGGAGCACGGATAGACCATGACGGTAGCAGGCTGGATATGCATAGACTGCCCTCTGGGTGACTTGTCGAGCAATGCACCACAAGCTTTGCGTTTTCCTAAATAGTCTTACGTTTCGGCCGGGTCGTAGAGGGCTTTAGTTTCTGGATTTTGTCTAAATTGGGCTACACGTGAAGTTTGTATCTCCTAAGATCTTGTGATACGTAACATGACGAGCGAGTTAGTGTGTAGGCCAGCACCATTAGACGCAATTGAACGTGCTTTCGCTATGACAGTTAGTCTTCCTAGCCCCAGTTTACGTCTTCACTAGGCAGGAGTGACGATGTGCGTGCGCCCTAATTACCGCACCGCCATCACTACTCGGCGCATGAAGGGGGGTTCCGCGGCAAGATAGAGCCTCGATTGTTGCTCGCAACTTCTTGGGTACGGAGAGCGCTGTAGGGTCAGGGTTTGGGACAGCGTGGTTATTAGTAGCTAAAGGTGCTGCGCAGAGACGCAGGCCATATTGGCCTTGAGGAAGATATCGCTCGCCGCAGAGAGGAAGCTACAGAAATGCTCCCGTTTCCCACCAGGCCCAGGAATATTAACAAAGGTAACGCCTCGCTTTGCACTCCGCGAACGTAAGAGAGGACAGCACACCCAATTACTGGATGAAGATAGAGAACTACGCAGCCGGTCTCATCTCAGCCACAGCTCCTTTATGCGAGGGGAAGGGGGTAGCCCACCGCCATCAAAACACAACAAATGCTCACATATGGACTCAGTCTCTCCCCTACCCTAGCACATTTCCAGAATATCCCAAACACCCTACACCAGCATTAGCCGACGCCCTCACTTCTTGTTCCCAAACACAAAAGCCGGGGGGGAGTACCCACCCGTCTTTATTCCGGTCCATTATCCCAGGGAAAACATAGTGCGCGTAGGAGCTCGTGCAGATAAGGAGGAGAATGACGAGGAGGAGGGATTGGAAGTTGAAGAGGGCGGTCTATTTTTCGCATTTTGTTAGTGATGTTGTTGTTGCAGTTGTAGAGGGGGAAGGGAAATGTAGATTTGCTACCATGACTACCGCTTCTTAACTTTCCCTACTACCGCTTGTCTTGTTTGCAGTATTCGATGGCTTGGGTGATAATGAAGCCACATACTCTGAACATCATTTGCGCCAAGAAAACTTTGGCGAGAGCAGGGGAGCATTGCGTTACCTAATCATCTACATTTCCTCCAGTACTCGGTACGAGCCTCACATCCTCACCTCACTCCGTACTTCCACAAGCACAAGGAGGCTCCACACGCAAAGTGGGGACATGTCGGAACCAAGGACTCGGGCCCGTCGGCACAAAAACGAGGTTAATTTCGGGAAAGACCGTATGTTTCTATCTCTCGTGCGCTGACTTTCCCGTACTGACTGGACCACCGCTCCTCTACAGTCCGACACCTCCTCTACGCCTACGGCGACGACCGCGAGCCCCTCCCCGAAACAGTCAAAGTTCTCGACGAGATCCTCACCGAGTACGCCCCATTCCCTTCAAATCCCCGAATACCATTTCCCCGCGACCCTAAACCAGCTCCGCTAGCCAGCTGACAAACCCCCACAGCTACATCATCGAAATATGCCACTCTGCCGCTGCCCTTGCCACGCATTCGCGTCGTAACAAAGTCAAGGTCGACGACTTCAAGTTCACTCTACGCCGGGATCCGAGGAAATTGGGTAGGGTGCAGGAGTTGTTGCATATGACGCAGGTTATTAAGAGAGCGAGAGAGCAGTTTGACGAGAAGATTGGGGTCGGTGCCGGGCCGCAGGGTGCAGTGGGTGGGGCAGGGAATGGGGTTGTGAATGGGAGCGGGAAGGAGGGAGTGGTTGGGGAGAGTGGAAAGGTGTGAGACGTTGTGTCTGCGCATATGTTTTTCGGAGTTTCTGGCGGTGCGACATCTGGGTGGCGTTATGTTTTCCCCTCAGCCGGGGGCTCCACGTTATGGAAATGGGTATCTATGATCTGTGTCGCTCGATCCAAAAATATCGGGTCTGGCACCAGTCACTCTAGTAGTAGTGGCCGGCCGCAATACTACGTAAATACTCGATCCTGGTATTTTGGGGGGTGAGATAGAGTCGGTAAGGATTTATACTGGATCTACCTTCTCTCCCGCGATATAATTCATCCCCTAAAACCAGTTATGTACTCTGTATCTCCATCGGCTCCAGGACTCGGTAATCACTATTTCCGGCGTAAGCGGGAGATTTGGCTGGGCGGCCTCAGGGCCGTGATATCTTTATTCTTCAGATGCTGTATTCCCTCTGCCACATCAACGTAGAATACACTTCGACTCGTTCCCCCTCCCCATCACAAATGCCCCGGCCAGCCCAGCCAACACAATTGCATACCGCATCTTCTAACAAAAAGCGAAAACTCAGTCCCACAGTCCACGCGATCTACGATCTAGGCTTCTCCTTCTTCTCCTTCCAGAGAGCCGAGAGACCAACACCAGAGACTTTCACGACTTTAAAGCGCACACCCGGAATATCACCTTTCGCTTTGCCTTTACGACCGAAACCAGCGAGGAGGACTTCATCGTTTTCGTCGACAAAATTGAGACAGCCGTCGTTGGGTACTGTCGAGCATCAAACCGCAATTAGCCATGCTCTCTTGCTCTCCCTCCATCACCCAGATTCTCTAGACTGCGAACAAACCCACCGAATGCTGTAACCTTCTTGCCATTCTTAATCAATTGCACCCTAACACATTTCCGAATCGCCGAATTTGGCTGCTTGGCTTCAACGCCGACTTTCTCTAATACAATGCCTTTTGCGTGTGATGATCCACCGAATGGGGAGGATTTGTATGCGGTTCCGAGGAGGCGTTTCTTGTATGTTAGGTCGGCCCAGCGGCCTTCACGACGATGGTTGCGGAGCTTGCGGGCAGAGTTGAGACCTCTGGGTTTGCCTTTACCCATAATTACTGTATTGGGGGGGGGGGGTCAGCAGGAGGGTTGCGTTGGAGTGATGATTAGGCCGTGTAGGCCGGAGAATAGCCAAACAGTCCTCTCCCCGCCTGAAAGGGTAGCGCCCAAGCAAGTTAACTCACCGTTTATGTGTCTCTATCGCGAGAACGGCTGTGAGGGTTTTCTGTTGCTGCCGACGGGCGTCGTGGTCGGAGATGCAATTAAACGAGAAATTCCAAGAAATCAATCGTAGTGTGCGTTCGCCTAGCAGGCGTCTAGGGCTTACCCTACACATCGGCCCTAGCCGCACCGGGTAATGTGCTATGCCCTGTACTTGTACTTTGTACCTGCTCACGTCATCGTATGGGAGCCTCGTGTTGTCGTCCCCCAGCTCCAAGATGCTGACGACGACAACAACCGCAAAATGGCATCTCATGCCCCGCAATCCTCTACACAGCGCCAGCCTCCGCCATCTCTCTTCCTTGGTCCTCCATCCCACAACTCTTCCCGAACTTCGCTCCCTTCGATCCTCATCCCCGGCGCTCATACCTCCGCAGTCGCTGCACCCGCACAATCCCGCGTCCCACTCCTCCGCAACCGCTCTGCGCGCAATGCTCCTACAATCAACAAGCCCGTCAATCGCATCTCAGACCCCAACGATGCCATAGCAGCGGCCGCTGCCTCCATGGCGGCAACCGTCCCGCCCCCACAGCAATCCCAATCGCAACAAACCCAACAACCACCCGTAGCTCACCCCGCATCTCCCCTACCTCAACCCCCAGACCACACATCCCTCCTTTGGGCAGAAATGCAAGACACTCTCAAGGAAGTCGAACTCTTTGCAAGCAGCTCAACGCACCTCTTCGGCCCAACCCACTCTTCCGCGCTCTCCCGCCTCCGCGCCTCCCAAATCGCCCTCGCAAAAGCCTGGGCCCGCAGCGAAGCCACAGAAGACGCCATCATCGACACCCCCCTCCTCCCGCCTACCACCTCCGCCCCCGACCCAACAACAACCCAGAACAATAACAACGACGTCACAAACCCCGACCCCACCTCCCTGCCCCCCGACCTCCCTACCGCATCTTCAATCAGCTCGACTCCCCCACCAACTCGCACGAAACTCGATGCCGAAACTGAAAATGATATCCTCCTCGCGCGCCGCCGGCGGGAGGCGAACGACCAGTATTTCCAACGTGTGAACGGTGGGGTTCTAGATGTGGTAGCGAAGCTGGAGGAATTGGCTATTGCGATGAGAGAGGTGGAGCAAGAGAGTCGCGATATTTGGAGCGATTCCGAAGAAGAAGGTGGCAGTGGCGGTAGTTCTAATGCCACCACGACTGCATGACGTGGGGCATGAGCGTATATTTAAGTGCTTTTAGGCGTTCTGTGGGCGGGCAGGTGTATTACTACTGGACCGGCTGGTAATGTACAGGAGACGCGCAATCCCATCTCATTTATCTTCCGAGCGCCCGTGTAATAAATAATACGGTGGAGGTATTGCCGGTGTTCAGGGGGAGGGTTTTGTTTTCTATTACTTCTGCGCGGGCCAAAACCTCGACGTCTGCTTTTCAGGCAATGATAACAGAAAGGACAAGGGTTCCAAAAACGAATAAAATAATACACACTGAACTGGAAAGCAACTGGCCGTTACTTTTCCTTCCCGTTACCCGGGGGAGAGAAGTCGAAATTTAAAAAAGTGAAAGGGAGAAACTCAGTCAAGCCTTCACGTCTATCGGATCTCCTTCATTATTACTACCACTTCCTTGCTCTCCACTCGCCGGCAAATACTTCCCCCCATCCGGACTCCTTTCGCTGGAACTCTCCTCATCACTCTCTGAACTCACATTCTGGCTATCTTGGATATTAGTACGACTCCGCATCATCTGCGACCCCGCGTTGTTAGATACTTTCCCCTCTTTATTTGGGGTAAGGATAGTAATGAAACACGAACCCAAGACCGCACTCCCCCAATCAAACCGAGACTATACCCTGTTGCAAAGTCTCCACCAGGACTATCAGGCCTCGGAGGGATCTCCAAATGGCTCAAATGCGCCAGTGCGGCAGATTTACTGCCACCGGTTGGGCTGTGGAGATCAACAACACTATTCTCCCGACTCAGACCTCTAGGGCTACCAGGCCTACTAAATTGCCAGAATTGGCGGATCTCTTTGCCGAGCTCCTGGCCAGTAGTTGACCAGTTATTGCGGATGCTATCGCGGAGCTCAGAGACATGCCGTTTGAGATCCAGCTCGTTCTTCTTGAGCCACGACACATTAAGCTCTTGCCTGCTAGTACCGCGCCTAAATTGGCGGGCAACGTACTTCTCGTAGTCGCGGACGATTCTGTTGTACGGTTGCAAATTTCCAATAAGCACATTGCTATGGCAGGCAGGAGGTTCAACTTACTTTGTAATAATGCCAGTTGTACTCACTCCCTCTGTTCGCTGTGTCACAAGAAATTTACCAGCTTCTTTCACAGGCCGGTAAATGTCGTCGTCTTCATCTGCCCCATAGGGCAAGTCGTCATGCGCAACGTAGTCAATCTGGTGATTCTCTAAGAATTCGGGAGTTACAATCCACGGACACTCTTCAATGACTTCGTCAACCCATTTGCAGTGCCGTACTGTTTCTGAGCGCTCTTTCCCTGATAACACCGTCAAACCCTTGCGCTTATGCGTTTCTTTATCACCTGTCACCCCGACAATCAAGTATGTATTCGGGAATGCCTTCTTAGCTTGTTCGAGTTGACGCATATGTCTGCACAATCGGGTCTACCGTTAGCCTCGCTATCACAGATTGACCAAAGGAGTCGCACCACTTACCCAAGATGGAAGAGATCAAATACCCCATCGGCATAAACCCTAACTGCTCTCCCCGCAGGTGGGGGATTCATAGTAAAACCCTTTGGTGCAGTAGTACCCGCCTTGTGCGGCGGTGGCATAACTCCCCCGGCCTGGTCACCACCCACAGCCTTCTTCTCCACACCGATAACGCCCCTAGAAGTAATCCCATTTCTAAAGCTCTTCCGCCTCACACGGTTCGCAATATCGGTACTCCCTTCAGTAGTCTCTGACCCTTCGCCAAGATCTTCACTCCTAATAACTGGGATTGCATTCGTTAGTGTTCCCGTCGTCGGTTCGTCTGCACCAGAGTGCTTTCGCGCTCGCTTGGTCGGTGGTATATTCGAGTCTATCGATGCAGATGACTTCTTGTGCTTGTGGCTCGGGTGCTCGGGCACTGCAGAGTCTTCCGCATCTTCGCCCGAAGCATCGCGCGACGATGGTTGCAGAAGATCCGCGGTCGAGGAGTTTTT
This sequence comes from Geoglossum glabrum, assembly GCA_021527465.2. NCBI lineage: Eukaryota > Fungi > Ascomycota > Geoglossomycetes > Geoglossales > Geoglossaceae > Geoglossum > Geoglossum glabrum. The sequence continues at coordinate 54,892 of JAJDFE020000042.1, read as the reverse complement.
AACGGTCGTGGGCAAATTCAGGGTCCGTTTCCGTTTTGCGGAAACAGACCCGGACGATGACGGGGAAGACATCAGCGGAAGATAACCAAGGAGGCAATTGAGCGAAAAACTGATCAATCTGGACACATCATCGTCAGTGTACACAGCTCCAAGGGGGTCAGCAACTCGGGGCCTACCAGCACCAACCCAATTTAATTCAAGGCGAACGAGCATGAACAAATCAAGCGAGCATAGCAGTCCAGCCTGTACCGTCGCCGGTGAATCGTGCGGATCCAGAGGGAAAATATGCCGTTGGGGGAATGGCTGTGGACACACGCCCAAGCGATCAAGATAGGAGAATTACGTTCACTTTCACTTTTCCTCGCGCTGTTCTTTCCTGTTCCGCGCGCTGTCGTCATTGCGCTCACGTGACCCACAGATCTCCCAGGCCAATCCGCCCACCCGTCTGGAATTCCCAGTCATCAGTCCTTGTTTTGAGGGTTTGCTAGGACACGCTGTACTGCAGCGCTGTGAAATACATGCGTCTAGAAAGTGGGCCAACGAGACCCCTATCCACAGGTTTCGCTTCGATGACAATTAGAAAGGGAGATGGATGATCATGGACAACAGATGAGCTATGGGGAAAAGAAACAGAGTCCCGATCCTTGCAAATGGGATGGAAATCTCAGGGACAAGGTAAAGACAAAAGGCAATGATCCCATACAAAACGGACATCACCCCCCAACAGATGTATCGCGTACACTGAAGATAAATCTAGCAGTGATCTGGGCTGCGGAAGGACTAGAACTCGTGCAGTTAGGCATCCTCCTATCCCGCCCCTTCAAAAGTGTAACCATTGCCTCCCTAGCACCCTCTTCCGCGCCACCCACAGTATTGAAAAAACACGTAGGTCTTGACATGAAATCCCGAGCATATCATGCAGTCATTTCCAGCCTCATCCAACCAGGAGTTAAAAAACGGACATTATACCTCACATCAATCGTGCGACACTAATCGCGATCGAAAGAAGTCATAGGCCACTGACGCCACAGTTCTCAGCAACTAGCGTGAGTAAGCCTTGAAGCATAACAGGAAACTAAGGCTATCTCTTTAGGGGTCAGTCGCTCCCAACTCGCTATCCTGGGAATCGGTGGGACGGTGATTGGCTTCCACATTCTGAAGAGGTTGTTCGGAGGTCCTCTCATTCGGAGTGTCGGTGTGCGTAGCGTTTGGCCCCGGTGTTCCCTCCCGCTCACTCCTCTCTTGTTCAAGATTCGCTGGCCCCCTAATCACTTGGCTACCTAGATCCTTGTCTTCCTCATCATGGTCAGGCATTTCCACATCATCAGGACCGGTCATGATTTCGGTACCATCCCCGAGAATGATGATCCTTCCCTGTTGACGACCCAAATCTCTCATCCGGTGATCTAAGTCCGAGTCGAACTCATCAGGACTTTCATCACCATTAAAGCGGTTGGGGATCCCCGGTCCGCGGAGCTCCGCTGTTGAAAAGGCACACGTTTAGTGCAGGTTCAGGGGTGTACACATATCAAAAAGGCATGAGAAAGAACTTGCCGTACTCTGGCGGAGCACAAGGGCCATCGCCATTTGCAACCCGCTTTGCAATCACATCATACCACTCTTCCTTAGTCCTTCCGTTCAAAAGCCCCACAACAATCATAGTCATGTTATCACAGCCAACACCGCCGGTCTCAGTACTTGAGGCGCAGCAGTTGTCCATCAGGTTCTCACAGATCTTATGGAGCTCTTGCTTTGCGGTGATGCCACGTCTGACGAACTCAACCACTGCCTGCGAAGACTGACAATCCCAAATGCCTATCCAATTATAAACATTAGTGAACAGGAATAGGGAATCACGTGTTGATAAGGATACACTAACCATCACAAGCGATTATCAGGAACTCATCATCGTCAGAGATATCATGAACCACCACATCAGGATATGCTGTAACTATTTGCTTTTCAGGAACAAGTTCGGCGCTCTTCTTGAACTCGAAGTCGCCAATAGCACGTGAGAGAGCAAGATTGCCATTTACTCTGCCAAAGTCGACAAATCCACCGGCAGCTACTATCCTTGCTTTCTCACCTATATAGGTCGTAAGTAAAGCGTTCATGTAGCTACAGTGGGGCCAAGTAACCTTCGTTCTGCGGTTTATGATCAAAGGATAACGGCTTTGCCCGGCCCTTTACGCCCAAAACTGTGCGAGAATCGCCAGCATTGCCCTATTCATCGTCAGCTAATGCAATCGAAAAGTGGAATTGACTGGAAGGCGTACCACATAGATCTTGGACTTTGAGAGTAGAGCCACTGATGCAGTACAGCCCGACACCTCTTCACAGTACTTCGGATCTAGAAGGTATTAGCACTGAATAAGTACTGGAGTGGGCATGACCCACCATTTAGGATCGCTCTATCGACAGCTAGGAAGCCATCCTTCAAAGACTGATCATAGTCTCCCTTCTTATACGCCTCTTGCTTCGCTATGATCTTGTGGATATTTTCACCGGCGAAATAAGCGACCTTGTCGCCGCCATGTCCGTCATAGACGCCAAAGAAACTAAGTCTCTTATCAGAGACTGTGGGCTTCTCATTTTCTTCCGACTTGAGATCCAGAACTGCGGCATGCGAATCCTCCATAGTTATGCGCCAACCCTGCATGGCAGAAAGGCCAAAAAGCAAGCGTTCATCTTCACCTTGGGCGGATTCCTAGCAAAAAACACAATCACCCTATCAGTTTCTCCTTCTTGAGTATGCGATGTGACAGCCTTTCAGAACCTGAAATCATGACACAAAGGCCGGAGTATCGCCGCGATCCGTTGTGGAGGCACCTAGAAAGGCAGACGTCACTTCAACGAAATCAAAAAAATAACACACCTTCTCAACTACGGGCTCAGAGAGAGTCTGACCCATCTTTCACGATAGCGAAGAAAAAATCACAAAAACCGTTTCTGCGAGCTCGTCTCCCAGTCGTGCCCTGGGGTGTTAAATAGTGCAGGTGGGAAGAAGGGAGAGGTGGCGGGTCGACGAAAAGAAGTCCTATCTCAACAGTTCTAGTTAGTAAGCGGGGAACCCCAAGAGACCAAAACAACCGTAATTGGGGGAAACAAGAAATCTCTTGCGACGCACAGGTTTGAAGGCCGCGCGAACGCAGAGTCAGAGTTGAATCGCAGTAACACTTATGGTTCTCGCGAAGGACGTGGCTTGTCGCGTGAGGGAGAAGGGGTTGGGTTTGAAGATGACGAAAATCCCAACCCGCAGCCTAACAAAGCTGCTGCTGCTGGCGGACAAGAGGCTCTGCTGACGCCTAGCACGTAGGTTGAACAATGTTCTTGGTATCCAACCCCGGACAGCCAAGAGCAGCAAACCAAGAAGAGAGGAGCGTGCAAAAGTAACGCTCCCTGAAAAAGAAGCTGAATCGTGTTTGCTGTTCCGTTGTGATGCAGGCAAATATCGAGATCTGGGCGCCGATCTCCTGACGAACCGAAACCGCTTTTTGCACACGGCAGTCGGGCACAACACCCGCTCCAACACCAGCCAAACAGCTGAGGTTATATGTAGCGGCAAATGTGACTCGGCTCCCCCAGTTTGTCTCCCTTCTGGCTCCGGCGGGCTCTCGAAACAGCTCCTGTGGGCGCCTGCTGGGCTTATGACGAACGGCAAGCTGCGATCCTTCTTGTGGGCCCCTCTGCTGCGCCACGGGACCCTGCCAATCCGCCCCTCCAATAATCCTCTCCCCCCTCGGGTGGCTGCTCGGTGCTCTATCTAGCCCACTTGCACAGGCAGGATGGGCGTTCGTCGAGGCAAACATGGTTGCGGGGGGCGACGAGGCTACGAGGCTACGAGGCTACGAGGCTACGAGGCTAATGCGGGTTCAATGACTCCTTTAGAGCCGGCTACGTGGAAGCTCATACTACGAGGACTCTGCACGCATGGGATATAGCACCAACCCACCAGTAGGCTCTCTTTCAAGGGTGTTTTCCGCCGCGTTTTTGGTCAGGCCATAGCGTCTGCCCTTGGGCTTTCCCCGGTACTTCTTGCCATGGCCTGAGGGTTCTGTGCTGTCCCATCATCGACGACAGATTTTTCATGGTTTCTTTTGGATTGTGAGTCAAGAATACAAAAGGGAAGGCTGGTTGTGCAAAGAGCGTAACGAAGCAAGGATAACTAGAAAAGGAGTGGCTGAGCTGTCACACAAACGATCATAAAAACGCCATATCCTCGGTACCACTCTGGACTCTCCCCGATCCGCGTATGCCACCAACGCTCACTGGCCTCTTCCCTTTGAAATCCACCAGCTTTAGCCTTGGAGAAGCAATAGGTGCAGTTGGGCTGCCCTCCCCAACCACTCCTTGCAGTCTCACCGCTTCATATTCCAAGATGCTCCCCCTACTGTCTCCAGTACAATAGAAAGAGCCCCTATCCGCAAATGTCCCCTCTTTCCGATACCGTATTCCAGCTTCGTCCGCCGCCTCAGCAAAAACAGATTCGGCTCGCGAGAGTCGGCTGCTAGCATCACTGAACTTACTAGCTCGGCTTAATCGGCTGAATCTAGAACCAGCCCTGGTTTCAAACCCTTCACCACGTTCGCCGATGGGTTCCGATGAGTAATGCCCTGCGGTTCCTTGCGACGACAGATCTCTTAGAACTCTATCAAGTAGGCTAGCGGAGTCGCCCGGATGCATCTGCGAGATTGAAAAACTGGATCCAGGTGGGTAACCCCAAGCGGGAGATGATCCCCGAGAGTAGGCCCCTCTCGAGCCGCCGAAAAATGGTGACTGCCCACGGCGGCGGACAATACTCCGTTGGTCAAGTCTCGTAACGGAGAGTCTTGCAGGATCTGGGCTTGCCACGAGGCGTATACCGGGAAATCCATTCAGGAGCACGTCCGTTGACTCAGTAACAGCGCTTATATCGCTGCTCCTTACTGTCTCCCAATTGCGACTACTTCCTGTCCTCCACGATCGTTTAGAAATTCCGTATCCTAAAGGTCCAGAGCCACCAGTCCCGTGACCAACACTATTCATCCGACGAACCGCGAGAGGAGGAATCCCGTTCCCGCTAGAATAGCGAGCAAAAGTCTGCGAGTTTCTTTGGACGAGAGAGCTTGCACGTTCGCTCTGCCCCGAGTATCTTTGAGGCCTCGTCGGATTCTCTAGAGGGAAATCCACGGTCAACCCGGAAGTAGTTGAGCACCCTCGAGGTGGCCTAACCAATTCTCTTGTGTGCTCCCTCGGGCTAGTGGCATACGAGTTAAGGTTGTCCCCACCGTCAGGTTGCCCCTTTGCTCGCCGGTAATTTGAACTCTGGAAGTCTGTACTTGATTTCCACATTTCGCTGAGCGCCCCAAGCAGAGGCGCCCGCCTGGGGGCTTCATAGTCCAAACTCCTGACCCTCTCAGCTATAGGCCATGGATCGGCAATATGCTCCAACGGCCGAGATATCACTAGGCTTCGTTTTCTCTTGCTCTGAGCATTTCTTACGGGAGAACGTCTCCACCAGAAAGTTATCGCAGCCATGGCCGCTATGAGGAACAGACTTGGTACCACAATTAATGCGGCAAGTTTCCCCCTGCGACTTCTGGCCTCACCAACACTTGATGCATTCACCTGGGATTTCGTTGGTGCGGCCGCTGAACTCTGTGTAGTGGATGGGATGTGTATGTTTGGGTTCTCGACTTCGATTACGAATACTCGGAAGTCTGACAGCGAACTCGACCTCGAGGTGGCAGTCAGGTTGACATTGATATCCGCCGGCACAGCGTCATAGGGGACATAGCCTCCGAACTGCAAACTTTTAGAGTCAAAAGCCAGCCAGGAAGCCGGTGGGCTGACGTGCGCCTCAACCACTACGTTGGCGTCTTTGATAATCGCTCTGTCGATAGTGTAGTTAAATTGTCTTCCAGCAGTTGCATTGAGGTTTCCGATCGAACCGATAAAGAGTGCTGATGATACCCGTATGTTTATAATGGCAGTTGCCACATCCCCATACACGTCTATTACAGATACATTGGCAATTCCAGAGGTCACCCCCGGCGGCAATGTCCCATGAAGGACCAATGTTCTGTTGTCGAAGCTTAACCACCCAGGAACGTCAGCCTTGACGGTTCCTAAGTCTCCATCTTTGACCGGATGACCGTCAAGTGAAAGTCTACTTCGGAGGTCCGTGATCTCGATAGGCATTCCTTCCATAGCATCCACGGTTTCGTTGTCATTACGAAACACTAGCATATGATCGGATACTACGAAGCTGAAGGACGCTATCGCACCAGCAAAGCCTATTACATCGGAGGCGATAATATGAATTCCGAACTGTTGCGGTGGTGCAATCAGAGATATCCAGGGAGGTGAAACTCCCGAAAACCGGAGGGAACCGCTATCGAAGCTGACCCAGGACGGAAGAGGCGTATGGTCCGATGATACCGCGTAATATACGAGCTCCCCGCCTCGGCTTATGAATATATCCTTCGAAAATGTGAACGAGAAAGGCGATGCAGGATATAGTTGAATGCTCGAGAGTTCCGAGCTTGAACCAAAGGCCCTCAACTGGTCCGATATAGGCCTCCCAAGCTGTGGGCTAGGATTTGCCGAGACAATAAAACTCGCGTCTATCTCTGCTGATCCGCTAATATCGGTAGCTGTCAGTTGCACAGTCACAGGCCCGACATCATCTAGTGTTGGCGTTCCCGAAAATATGCGATCCCCGCCATCTAAGCGGAGCCACGCTGGCGCGTTTGACATAGTATAACTCAAACTTGGTATATCTGAAGAAAAGGTCGACGCGGAGAAGGCAAAGCTGAAAAGCTCTGAAACGCGAGCTACCGGTGGGACCTGGGCATTGATAGGAAATGTGACCCGCGGAACAGCTTGTACAACCGTGAAAAGACAGAGAAGAGTTGCCATGGCTGCCATGTTGGCAATGGTATCGTGTCTAAGTATAGTTAGACAATAGTCAGGCAATAGTTAGGCAATAGTGTAGAAAGACGAGCTAGACCATACCTTGAGGTTGTATAACTCGGATAGGAGATAAAAATTAATAAACGAGTGTATCCTATCGCGATTCCCACCTGAGAGATATCCTAAAATACAGGCTATTTTTTTTATAAACGAGTGTAGAGGCAACAACCACGAGATGTTGAAGGAAATAGAGCGTATAGAAGGCAAGATATGGACCACAGTGTAGAACGCGTCGGAATCGGGGGGGGACGCGACGTTCGTCAACAACAGCCCCTGCGTCCGCTCTATCCTCGACGTTCCTAGAACGCGACATGGGGATAGTACGTGATACTCCTTCTGCCACACCTGGGCCTAGTAGGCGCAAAGAAGTGGAAGCATTCGCCCATCTGGGGAGCGGAGGAATGTGGTCCTGCAAGGGGACGCCATGTGGCCGTACCGGCGCCCCACCGAACATCAGAAGAGCCAGTATCCAACGGCCGTCACCGCTCCAAGCCACCAATCAGAGATCCAACACCATCTTCACCCCCGTCCTCCCTGGAGCGTAATACCCCTCTACCCTCTGCATCACCACAAACCCACATCCCGAGTATAAAGACCTCGCCGCCACCCTCCCTTCGTCAACCCACAACACCACTCGCTCACACTTCCGCTTCTTCAGTCCCTCCAGCGCCTCCTTTACCATCCATTTACCCACTCCTCTACGCTGATATTGCGGGTCAACGCAGACTTTATGGAGAAGCGCGGTTCGCCCAGTGCGGGCGATAACTACGTAGCCGAGGAGGATGGTAGCCGCCTTGTCAAAATGAGGTCCGGCAGAGGAGCTTTTCCTGCTTGTGGTTTTGGCCCCGGGGGAGTAGAGAGCGCAGAAGAGTTCTGTATTCCGCTTGTTTAGTTCTGTGGAGAAATCAAACACCTCATTAGCTGGGAAGACCTTTCTCTCAACGCGCTCGATGCAGTTCAGGAGCGAATTCTCCGCAGAAACCTTAACAGGGATGAAGTCCAAATTCCGGGTTACGTCTGCCCCCTCGCTATCGTGGCGCTCCATGAGGACTAGGAAAAGCAATGCGTGTGACCATCGACCGGGTTTCATGGCCGCTCACACCCTTTCGAGGATTCTGATATTTGATATTGGCGATAAGCGAGACGCACGGGCCAACCCCACAACCCGCACACCGCCTTCGCTCTCTCCTCCAACCAACACCGCACACAATCGCACCTCCAATGGCCTCTCTCGACGAAGGGGCTCCTCCAGAACAAGACCAAGACGCAAATCTTATTCTGCCCGAGTCTCTGGTTCCAAGCCCTACACACATACAGGCGCATATCACGACTGTTGGCTTTGATGGGCTTCTCCGAACCCCGCTAAGACTGAAGGAAGACCTTGCCGAGGGATGCGGGGGTAAATTGTGGCCCGCGGGGATGGTGCTGGCGAGGTATTTGCTGCGGATCTATGGGGGCTCTAGTGGCGAGCTTTTGTGGGGGAAGAAGATGTAGGTACGGACTTGCCTGGTCGACGTTGGGGTGGAGCACCCCGGTGTTCATTACTTCTCATATCAAGATAAATACAAACCGCATCTTTATAGTCCGATGGCGGCTAACACTCTCCCTCCAATCCCAGCGTTGAACTCGGTGCCGGCGGCGGCCTAGTAGGGTACACATTAACCCCACCCAATATACCCCCCAAACCCACACCGTCTAACCCTCCCAATAGTCTCGCCCTCGCCCTCAACAACCCCACCTCCCCTACCACGCCCCTCTACATAACAGACCAGGCCCCCATGCTCTCCCTAATGCGCGAAAACATCCTCCTCAACAACCTCCAAGACGTCGTCGTCCCGTTAGTCTTAGATTGGTTCGTTCCCCCGCCCCTAACAAACCCTCCCCCTAGAAATAACAGCAGCAAAACAGGGGTCACCCCCTACCACCACCCCTCCTCCCAACCCCCCACCCGAACCTCATCCTAGCCGCCGACTGCGTATACTTCGAGCCCGCCTTCCCCCTCCTCCTCCAGACGCTCCAGGAACTCACCGGACCCGAAACTATAGTATATTTCTGCTTTAAAAAAAGACGACGGGTACGCTCTCAACCCCGCCCCCACTCTCCCACTGCCTCAAAGGAATATATCACCTCCTCAGCCTCTGCCTATGCAACTGCGTAAAAAATGCGCTAATCCGTTATTTATCGCGTTCGTGCAGGCGGACCTCCACTTTATGAAAAAAGCCCGCAAACTGTTCGTTGTTGAGCACGCACTGGATGATCCGGAGAGAGCAGCGTACTCGAGGGAGAATATCTTCTTGTAAGTCTAAAACCTTCAACCCTTTCAAGTTCATCCTTGTACGGCTCCTCCACCAACAGGGGTAATCGTCTGCTCAGGTACAAAATGCGAAGGAAGACTTGAGTAGGGTCAGAAGTATCTCGAGTAAAACCAAGTCTAGTTTAATTAGCTTTTATAGAATAGAAACCAAACTTTTTTTTTTGCGCGGTGATTTCAACAAACTAGGCGCTACAGCCTACAACTACTAAGTATCTCCTCGCGCGTAGCGCATGCATCTCTAGAATAAATATCACCAACTACCATCAAGACCAAACCCCATCTTTGTCCTACTCTCCATAAACACCTACAGCTTCAATCCCGCTGCTCCCTTCAGTATTCCTGGCGCCTTAACCATCCTTCCATCCACATCCCTAACCTCTCCCTTCTTCCCAATAACTTTCACACCCCCTCTCTTCAAATCTCCCACAACATCCTTCCTCGCCCCAACCCTCTTGCTCACCACCTCTTTACCCCCGCTAGTCTGGGAGGCAATCTGCTTCCGCAACCGCTCCTTCTCCCTCCTCCGGCGTCGAAGTTTCTGTTCGCGGGACATCTCGCTCTTAGCCACAGGAGCCTTGCTCTTCGTTGCAACCTCCCCAGTGCCGACTGTAGCTTTGCCCGGTGTGTAGACTTCCTGGGGTGCAAGCATAGAAGATCCACCTAGATCTCCTGCACTGCCGCCTGCAGCGGTAGGCTGTGCTTCTTCCATCGTGATAGTAGGGACGTCCGCTATGATATTAACACTAGGTTGTGCCGGTTTCGGTTTATAATGCCAGCTGCTGAGAGAATCCAGCTTGCCGCTGATGTCTGCCCACAGAGCCTCAATTTCCTCATGTTTTTTACGTAGCCCTTCGTCTTTTTTGTCCCTATAATTGTCTGGGTCGACTCTCCGTAAATGATCTTCTTCATACATCTCCGCAAGTGATTGCTGTGGTTTACTGTCATCGAGCTCGAATCTTCCCCTTCGTAGGTCCGACGATCTCCCAACCACCTCAGGACGCCTTCGGATGATCTCATCAAACTCTTGGTTTATGATACGGCGCTTAATCATCTCCTCGATACTCTCACTTACCTCGGCCGTTATCACAGGGATGGGTTTCCCAGTCCGCTCAAAGTCTAAATCCTCCTCCAGCAAGGAATTCAGAGGTCGATCGTTTGCTCGGGCCTCACCGGACAGCGCCCACTGCCGCTTTGCAACGCTCTCAGCCTCGAGTTTACGAATCTCCTCGGCAAGCTTGGCCCGCCTTCGCTCGTGAGAGGATCGGCGACTTTTCGGATCTCCTGGGTCCAACGACTCCGGCTCGCCATCGTCATCGCTTTCGCCGTTTGGAAGCTCGTCCTCAAAAAGATCTCGACGCACGGCATCAATAGTGCGCTGCATGTCTTGCCCATCGTCGAGCTCATCCCGGTTATCATCTCGTTTGTGGTTCTTCGGTTTTGGATTCCGTTCCGTCCCACCAACCTTCCGAGCGGGTGGGGCGAAGAAATCGTTATACTTGATATCGTTTGTGTTGTCCTCCACCCCAGCAATACCTACAGGTCCTAAATCCATCCTATCCTCGCTGTCCTCATTCATCAAGCCTGCATCGCCGAAAGTTGGGCCACCCTCTTCGTCTTCACTCTCCTTTCCTTTCGAAGCCAAAATGGGCTTGGACATGAAAGCTAGATCCGCATCCCAATCGATTTCCTCATCACCGCTCGTAGCACCGGGATCCCCTATTGCATCTTGGCGCTCCAGAAACTCGGTTTGTCTATTAAATTGATCGATAGAGAAAAACCCGTCGTTTAACCCATGAGGATCTTCAACGAAGACATCGTCCGCCTGTCCTTCCATGCCTGATTCGGTTCCACCAGACTCACTTCCCCCTAGTATATGTAGATCAAGGTCTTCTATATGGTCCGAGTCGCCGGTTCCATTTGTAAATTCTCCTTGCTCATGAGCTTCCCGTGACGAGCCGCTTCCATTGCTCTCCCACTCCGCTTCACCACCTTCCAGGCTTCCATCAGAGTTGCCGATTTCAAAGCCATCTGGATCAAATTGCATCACCTCAAGGGCCTTGTGGCCGCCAAGGTCTCCCTTCGAGGCCGATACCGGCTCCCCGCCGCTCCCACCTTTGAGTACATCCGGTAACGTTCTTTCCAACTCATCCGCTGCCGCATTCAGTACTCTCTTTGCCTGCTCCCAGACCTGACTGATATCGAAACCCTCCAAGTACAATTTGTTCAGCTGCAAAATTTGGCCACTAACGGCAGCATCGCCTTCTCCCCTCTTCCTCTTCCTCCGCGCCTCCCTCTGCCGCTGACACTGGGCCTCGGTAATTGTAGCAGCGAGCGGGTCGAGATAGCCCTTAGCGAGTACCAGCGCCGCAGTGTGCAGGCTTGGAGGGGGCTGGAGGAAGGTCTGCGGCGATGTTGACAGTGCAGATATCAAGGCCGATTTCGATGCGGGGTGCAGAGCCAGCAGCGGGGCGTGTGGGGTATCGCCGGAGAGAGTGTGCGAGGTCGAGGTGGTCGATGAAAACGAGCCGCCCGCCATGCTGTTCAATGGCACTCCGCACCGGTTGTATTAAGTAACAAATTCCAACGGTCGTGCAGCAGTGGGCCAGTAGCTGAAAATCGGCGGCAGACCTGTTCCGCCTGCAGTGCACAGCGATGAGGCATGGGCATGTGACGGCGGGAAAAGCTGCACGATGCAAAGCCGGCTAGAATCCAAACGACTGGTGAGGAGGAGGCATGGGTGGTGATGGGGTGATGGGGTTGATCGAGATGGGGTTTTCCTGGGGGTTTCCAGTGCGGCGTCGGAATGCAGGGTAAGCAAAGCCGGTTGCGGGTGCAGCAGAAGCAGCAGAGAGGCAGCAGAAGCAGCAGCAGGACCATGGCCATCACAGCATTCGCAGCAGCATTTCGTAGCATTTCGTAGCATTTCGTAGCATTTCGCAGCATCCAGCATTTGCGCACGGCATACGAGCTGTACGACGACATGTGCGACATAGACCCGTTCTGGCCCAGCCCTGGCCCGTCTCCGCACCCTTCTCCCATCGCCCACCACTCCATCGCCCATCGCCATCTCCCATCAAAAACCCCATTGCTGGGCCCGGGCTGTAGTACAATACTCCATAAGGCCGGATTCTCTCGGATGCCATCCTGCCCGTCCCAGGAAACACTCCAATTGGCGGGAGGGCATCCTCCCCGCCGCCGGCCGTAGCGCAGAGATGCTCCGTAGCAGCGTACAAAATACATACTCCGTACATACACACACACACCCATACATACATCGTAGAGTCCATCGCCATAGCATCCACACATGCGAGTCACTAGCACCGTGTAACACCACCCGTGCAGGTATTGTACTGTATTCTACATACAACTAGTGCGCAGGGGCTAAGATCAGGGCTGCTCTAGTTCCCGCACAAAACAGCTCCCACTGTGCCGATCCTCCAGGCTAATGGCGGCCTGCAATTGGCAGATGCCGCTGATACGACTCCAACAGCCACCCTCACTACGTCTGTTCTACGCAGCCCATCCCGTGCAATCGGAGGCTAGACTGTGGCAACCCTCTCGAAGCTGCCATTCTGGCCTTGGCTTCATCCCACTACACCCCTGCACGGTTTACGTTCGGCGCTTGAGCGGGATAGTACATACAGACGACTTTTCCCTTGGCTTGACCCCCCTCACCGTCATGCAGATTTCATGGCCTTTATAATCCGTGCAGCATCCGGCAGCTTCGAACTGCAGCTGCGAGGCCCAACCCCATTGCCCATCGTTGCCCGCGACGAGATTGAGATCGTCTAGCCATAGGACATGAAATACGGACAGACGCTGCAGCAGCGCTCAATTCCAGAGTGGGGGCCTTGTAAGCACTTGCGGCTGTTGCGTTCGACCCATGTGAAATGCCCTTCTGATTCCCTTCTCTCCAGACAACGTGGAATACAATGAGATCAAGCACCTGATCAAAGTACGGACAACGCGAGACCAAGCACACGCCATCTCAATTCCAGGCCGTGGGAATGGCGAGAATACTGCCCTCAAGGAGTTTGAAGACGAGCTCTACGCGGAACTCTCTGAGCAGCACCAGCGAATCGATCTTTTCGTGTGCAGCAAATCTGGGGAAGTCTCAAGGAGGCTGAGTAAGTCGCTTGTCAGGTCTAGAAGATCTGGGGACACACGATCAGTCTAACGGCATCGTCGGTTCAGATCACCTGGATAGGCAAGTGCTACAACTGCTAGGTCGCCCAAAAGCCTCAGCCCGAACGCGAATATCCGTCAGACGACTTGAGAAATTCTCAAAGGCCGAGGAGGAGGTTCTAAAGTGTGTACCTGACACCACGCATGTGTATGCAACCAAACGACCGTCACTAACTAGTGCTGTTCTGCCATAACGTAGGACTGGCGAGGAGATCCAGTCCCTATCGCGATTCGTCGGAGCGCAGCGCCTAGCGTTCCAGAAGCTACTGAAAAAGTACAAAAAATGGACGGGTTCCTCGACCCTCGGGAAGCGCTTTCGTCAGGAAGTGCTTGATCAGCCAACGAGTTTCTCGAATATTAACCTTGAGCCTCTTGTTGCTGAATGGGCGGCCGTGCTGGCAGCCGTGCGCGAACCGTTCAAAGACGGCGTGAGCCTCGAGCCTGGGTACGGCGGGCGGCGGGTCAGCGTGGTCCACTTCCCTCACAAGGGCAAAAACAGGCTTAAGGTCGCTGAAAACTCCACCAAGGAATCAAATGGAGCATTAAGCCCCGGTCAGCCTGGCGGAAGCACAAGCGCCGCGCAGATCCAATCTACGGCTGAACATGGCTCGGACGTTGACTTTGACACCGCATTGGCAACCTTGCCTCTGGGATACACCGCCGGAAAGGCTACCTACTGGGTTCACCCAGACAATCTCATCGAATTACAGGTCCTGCTCCTACAACACATGAGAACACGGTCGGGACAGGGCAAGACGCAGACTTCGAGCCCTGCCTCCCCCAGCCCGGCCATGTCCCGCAGAAGCTCATTGACGTGGAAGAGTGGATTCGGGACAGAAGAGAGAGGAGAAGAAGCCGGTCTTGTTATATTCGACGACCTCGAACGCTTTGCCAAGGATCAAAGTTCTACCACAATCGGCGAAGTAGAAGATCGAGCCGGAAGGATCACTGAAAAGGCCGCCGCAAGCGTGCGATGGTGTGCGGACAGTGAAGCGGTCGTCATCGTGGGCACTACTCCCTTAGGCTCACTAGAATCCGCTGGCCTCAGGGGGGCGTCCAACCAGAGATTTATTACCGGAAAACTGAAAAAGAAAAATATACCAGCATTATTTGACCTCACAGAGCAGTTTCCCGCTCAAAGGAGAGGATCTGATCTAGTCGCCTATGGCGCGGAACCCGCAGATGCTCCCGCCCGCAATTTGGAAGAAGTAAGGGCGTGGCTTTACTGCCACAAGGAAATACGTCCTCTCGTGCAGATACGCAGCAAGCGAACCCGGTTCTGCAGCCCAAGGAACAACTCCACGCAAGGAACTTGGGCAGTGTTGGATCGAGATATCAAGATGGAGAAGGCCCACCTTGAGGAAATGGTGAAGACTGGAACCTTAACGCCTCCCATGGAAAGTCTGGAAAGTTGCATAACTTTGGCCTCCTCAGATGACGGGTCTGTAGAGTTTCCCTACGCAGTACTCGAGGTCAGATGGGAGGGTGAAGAGGAGCTCAGCTTGGTTCCCGCACTAGACAATAGCCATCTAGTAAGTAGAAAGACCCTACCATGGCAAGCTCCGACCGTGCTAAACTCAACTACAACAGACGGAACGAATCCGCGGGTTTTCAACTGAAACCCATGCAGTTGCGGTTCTTCATAGACCACAGAGCATGCCGCCACCATTCTGGGTACATATATTTTTGTGATTTCCCGGTGCCCGAATAAATGCTAACCAGCACTCAGCTTCCCGCACTCGAGAAGGATATTAGAAAGCTGCCAACACCATGCAGCCCCTCCGGCCGCCGTCCCTCGACAGCTGCAAATACATCAACCTCAGCTACGTCGACCACAGATGACCCTAGTAGCGCGCTAACCGAACCTGCACAAGAGTCCTCTGCAACCTCAGAGACCGACCTACTACAGTCATTCCCCCCTAGCGCTCCCAGGAGGAAACGCAGAATGCCATACCAGGAACACCCGCTCCGTAGGCGGTTAGATCAAGAGGAGTCATTGGCTGGTGAACGATACTGGAATGAGTACGACGATGCCGACGAAGTCCTCAATAATGAGCCTTATACGATCTTTGTTGACCCAAGTGGACCAAGTGGTTTCCCCGGTGTCGAAAGAATCGCCGACTTGAAGAACACCGTGGTCGCAAAACTTCAGTCGGCTTCCGTGAAGATAAAGCATTGGTTCGAGTCAAGGCCAAAAGCTGGTGAACAGCAACCGCTGCTGGGAGGGCTTAGCGCGAGCCGGTTCATCCCGTATGACACTGACCCCGAGGATAGTTCCTCGGCCGGGCGTGCGCTCTTCTCCCGCAGGTACTACTCTACAATCGTTGAACAAGAAGCGCAACAAGCATTGCTCATCAGGGAGCATTTTTTGGTCCGTTCGTACACCGCCTGCTTTGTCGTATCTATCCTACTTCTTGTTCTGGTGTACGTCCTAGCCGTCACTGGCAAACACAAGTTCCATGTACCAGTAGACCTAGGCGTGATTGTTGGAGTTATTGCAAGCTTGTCCTTTGCGGTAGCAGGGATGGGCATGATGCTTGTTCGAAAAACACGGGTCGGATATACACAAAAGTTTGTCGTGCTCGCGGTGTTTGGGGCTGTATGCGTAGCAAGTGGAGTGCTACTGGCGCTTGTCGGGAGTGGAGGATAGGGTCTCGGTGATGAGTTAATGATAATAGAGGGTATCCCGCATTTTATTTTATTTTTTGGAGCAAGTTGGGCCCATTTGGCAACCAGTGGGCAGTCGAAGTGGGAAAGAAAAAAAAATTCAAGAGACTGGATACAAAAATGGAATGGGAGACTTCTTCTTTCTATTCCCCTCCCCCCCTAAGGCGTTCATTCACTATCACTATCATTATTACTACTACTATTACTATTATTATTATTATTATTATTATTATTATTATCACTACCACTCCTCCTCCTATTCCCTCACCCCTCTTCCATCAACCAAGACTAGGACCCCCCTCTCTCTCCCTCTCTCTCTCTCCCTCTCACCATATATACGCACAACCCACCAAATTAGAAACAAACAAAATTAAAAAAAAATAAAATAAAATAATAAAAAAAAAGTTTAACCCAGTCCAAAACACACATAATTATTATTATTATTATACACACACCAGTCGAGTTCGGCGCAGCAAGAATCTCGCCCCCCCTTTCTCTATTTATTTATTTATTTTGATTTATTTTAATTTTCTTTTTTATATATATTTTTTTTCCATTCAAGGGGGGGAGGGAGGAGGAGCGGAAGATGAGAAGAACGGGAATGCTCTTTGCATGTATGTACGCGCGGGAGTTTGTCCGGTGCGTGTGTTGTGTGGAGATAGATGGTGGATGATGGTGGATGGTGGGATTGTTTGTATTGCGCAAAGAGAGCGGATGGGAGAGGAACGAAAAAAAACCACAGAGGTAATTTATTTGCCATAAAAAAAGGTTTCCATTCGTTTATTTGTTTTTTCTTTCCCCTTCGTCCGGGTGTTCATTTTTTTATCATTGTTCATATCCTCTTGTGGAGAGTGAAAGAAAAAAAAAGAAAAAAACAAAAAACGAAACTATTATCTACATAACATACACACGTCCATGCGCCTAGTAAAACCCCCCCCCCCTTCCCCCTCCCCCCTAGCGTGCTAAAAAGGCTAAAGTCGTTCCCGTCCATCATGTAAGAAAAATGTCAGGATCAAAGCTCGTTCACGACAAAGGGGGAAGGAGAAATAAAATATGGATAAAAATAGGGAGAAAAAAAAAGAAAAGAAAAGGTTGTCCGCTCTATTGTCTACCCCGTGGCTCTGCGGGCTACACGCCCACTCACGACATCTTCATCTCTTCTGTGGTCGGGTAGGTAGATGTGCGGAGGAGGGGGTGTAACTAAAACGGGTATTTGTAAACCCGTGCTCTGAAGTGGGGAAATGGTTAGGGGATTTTTAGGATGGGAACAGCTCAAAGGGGGATGAAATGTCGAGCATGAGGTATAGCATTAGTGACCCAAACGCAACTCTCACTCTGACTCTCCGGTAACTTTCCCTGGCTCCTTGTCCTCGCCCTCCTCGTCTTCCCCAACTTCGCCCCACCCCGAGCTTCTCCTGCTTATCTTCCCCCCCGCAGCACTGACAGCGCTTGTTTCCCTCGAATTGGCCAGTGGACTGATTGGAGAAGCAACACTTCCTCCAATGCTATCGTTCCTACTATGGCTAAGATAGCCACTTTTAACGCTTGCGCCATCACCCGCTCTACTGCCGTAGTAGCTGTTCCGCTCACTACCTAGCGCCGGGGCGATGCCGGTAGCGGAGTGGACGCTCGCGCGTTCAGTACCAGTAGCGGCGTTAGGCCTATGGATTAGTGCTGGCGCTGTAGATGGGGTCACCCCAGTGCTGTCGCCGACGGTGCCGCTGAGTACGCTCAGAGGGAGACTTTCTCTGCTCCCACCCCAAAGCGAGGATGGTGCGAGGGCGCGGACGGAAGCATCGGTGTCAAAGGAATGCCTACGCCGACGCTTCGAGGAGGAGGCTAGGGTGAGGATTGAGGCGTTATCCGTGAGAAGATTATTTGCGGTCGCTGTGGTATAGGTTGTTGGGTGTGCACCTCCAGTGTGCGGGGCAAGATGGGGGGGAAGAGCTGAAGGAGGGGAGTTGGTGGGAAACTGGTGGGAGAAATGGGAGGGGGAGTTGGTGTGACCATGACTGTGGTGAGAGGTATAGGCGTTCTGCGAAGTCGTCGGGGTGTGGTTGGAGTTTGGATTCACGCCATTTGCTAGCATTGCGGAAGGCGCAGTAGACTGTATGGTCGTGAGGGTAGTGGTCAGGGAGCGTTCTGAGGGTGCCGGCGACGAAAATGTGCTCCCCCCTCCTCCAGTTGTGGCACCGGTGCGTCCACCAGACGACCCAGCTTTGGATGACTTGGTAGTTGTTTCTGGGTTGGTAGATGGGGTTGACGGTTTATGGCTGTCTGCCGACGGAGACTTCCCGCTCACCTCGATGGAAGAGAGACTGTCCGTCCGGCCAGATGCCGGGGTAGAGATGGAGAGGTGATCCTTTCTGTGGGCGCCCGAAAGGGCGCACGACGCTGGGTATGGGTTGTTCGATTTTTTGGACTTGGAGGCGTGTTGGCCCGGATTGCGCTTGGCTGAGGTGCCACCGTTGGAGTGCAGGTCGAACGATGCTGTTTTGAGATTTGCAAGCCTTTTCACCCATGAGGAGAAGGGCCGGCGGCGAGCGCTACGTTCTGCCATGCCGGAGCGTTAGCACTGGAAGCACTGGAAGCACTGGAGTGGAAGGCAAACGCGGGGGGAGGTAGCAACAGTAGTTGGTGAAAGGTCAGAGGGCAGGAGGCAGGATGACGGAGATGGTGAATGGACTGCAGCTCACCGTGAGCAACTGCGGGGCCCTCAGTAGTGGCCATCACTGGAATACAGGGCCAGAATGTGCTCGTTGTTCGTGGTGGCTGAGGATGGATGACGTTTCGCGGAGGCTCTGCTCGGACAGCGCAGCCAACCGCAGAGGAACGCCTACACCCGTCGTCTTCTCACTCCGTGCTCTGTACTCTGTACTCTGCACATGCAATAGGATAGGTAGTTGGGGGAGGTGTATATGGCATATGGCACAAAGCTCTGTGTGGGGGTTGCTCTGTACAAAGTACAATATACAACGGTCAATATACAGTCAGTATACGATACAATCTGCGTACATAGTACCGTACCGTACCGTACTGGAGTGGAGCCTGGGCTGAGCGGAACATGCCGCTGGAGAGCCCCACTCGTGTCGTCCCTCTTCTCTTGCTTGATGTCGGTCATCTCCCTCATCTGTGCTCACGCTCTCACTATTCCCCTCCCACTACTCCCTCGTTAGACAGCTTACGCCTTTGCTCCTGCTCCTGCTCCTGCTCCTGCTGCTTGCTGCTTGCAGCTTGCATGCTAGCTTGGTGCAGCGCTTCCACGCCTCGCCTCCGCTATACTTCTTGAATCTGCCAGTGCTTATGTCGACAGAAAGCGGCAGCGGCGACTGTCTGGCAGCTTGAAGATGGATTGGCGGCGGCACCGTCTTCACCAGGGCTCCACTCTCGCTGCACTTTGAGCCTGGCTACTCGATTTTGCGGGCTCGGGAGATTCATCCCATCTCTTTGCTAGCATGGAATCGGCCGGCTCCACAATCCTTCCCCTGCCGCCAGAGGTTGTTGCCCAGATCAAGTCTTCAGCTACGATCACGTCATTAAACGGTGCTATTCTGGGTCTTCTTAGTAATTCCCTTGATGCCGGAGCTGTGAAGGTAGAGATCGATGTTAATTACCGGCGGGGGGGTTGCACAGTTGAAGATGACGGCTCTGGTATCCCACCCGCCGAGTTCCGGGAGGACGGCGGACTAGGAAAGATGTATTGTCAGTGACTTATGTCGATACAGTACCTAATGAAAGCCAAGCGGAGCCGTATTGACTGTGGTTTAGATACATCCAAGTTCGAAGCACAAACACAAATGCATGGACGTAACGGAACTTTTCTTTCGTCTCTTGCGGCGTTGTCCTTCACAACCGTAACATCACATCACCACTTGCATCGATCTCACAATACGCTTGGCCTCCACCAATCTAAGGTCGTTTCGCGGCTGGCACCATCGCCAGCCCGTCAATACCTCTCATTTCAGCGTCATGGCACTAGAGTTATAGTTAGGGATTTGTTCGG
The DNA here is from genome assembly GCA_021527465.2 of Geoglossum glabrum. Taxonomy (NCBI): domain Eukaryota; kingdom Fungi; phylum Ascomycota; class Geoglossomycetes; order Geoglossales; family Geoglossaceae; genus Geoglossum; species Geoglossum glabrum. The sequence continues at coordinate 34,769 of JAJDFE020000042.1, read as the reverse complement.
AAATATGCCAGTCAGGGTCAAGCAGCGTGCACTTGCTTCTGTTGAGCAAGGAGACCATGAGGGTGAGTGGGAAGAGCTTAAGAGGGGCATTGTACATCTCTTACTGGGGGAAGGGAGGGAATTAGGTGTGGTTGTGAGAGATGTGGAGAAAGATAGAAAATTTTCGATCCGCCCTCCTGGTCCTGGGACAAGATTCACGCCTCTGGGGGATAGGGACTTTAGTGAACTACGAAGTGATAGGCCAGTGTTCGATTTGCCATTGACCGGGAGTATACTATCCCAAGCGTTATATATCCCACAAGGTTCTTGGGACTCCTGGGTTCCCCTATCTGCCACCACGCCGTACGTATCGATTCATGGCGCCGTATCCCTAGACCCTTCCCCAACGAAGCAGGTGCAGTTCATCTCACTTGGCGTCCACCCTGTGGGTCTGGAGGGTGGGAATAATATACTTTATGAAGAGGTCAATAGACTGTTTGCAGCATCAGACTTTGGCGTTATTCATGACGAATCGGACGTAGACGAGAGTGAGAAAGAGCGTCGACAGAAGGATAGGAGATACAAAAGCGATGGCTATACCAGTCGGCAGCTCAGGGGAGGCCGCAAACGAGTGGACCGGTGGCCTATGTTCTCCCTTCGAATTAATCTCGAACACCAGGGGGGTACACATCTTAGGTTGTGCGAGGATGAATTGCTGAGAAGCGACAATGATTTGGGGTCTATTTTGGAATTGCTTGGTGTGGCAACGACGGAGTTTTTGTCGGCGAATCACTTTCACCCTCGGACCAGACGGAGAAGAGAACCCCCTAGCAGCCCAGGGCAAGGTGACAAAGGCTTTGGCCGAACGGGGGACGAAAGGTCCATAACGTGGAATAAAGACATACCCCGGCCTCCAGGCTTAACGCCGCAATATGCAGTTGATAATACTTCTACTAGGACTGTGTCCAGTGTTCCCCAGCAGCTGCATTCCAATAGTTACACTAGCTTGAAGGACGAAGGCAAGTCACAAAGACCGTCGGCCTTAAAGCCTGACATGCTGGGGGGCAACGTAAGGCTTCCGACATTTTCGGGAAGCGCTTCTGGGGCCTCTCACTCTGCTATCAGTTCGTGGACCAAGGTCAAAAGCGGTAAAAGGAGTGCCTTGGAAGATCACTGCAGTATAATTAGTGCTCGTTCAAATACATCCACACCCGTTAGAACTTCCAGGGATCCCAACCCTAGTTCTAAACCAAACGCTTTCTCTACCACGAGCGAACCGTCTGTGCTGCAGGGAGGTCGGTGTCTACCGGAGGCTAGTGGGCCACAACATAGGGATAACGGGGATCAAAACGATGTAAATCTTACCGAAGACCTTGGCTGTTCGGGAGGGGTGGGTGGATTAGCACTGATGCTTGGAGGAGGCGGTGCTACTGATAGCCCTATACCATGGGTTAACCCAGTAACAAATAAGCATTTTCTCATCGACTCCCGAACTGGGGTGGCATCAGTCGCACCAAAGGATTCGGAGAAAGGCGGTACTAGAGCTCCATCAACGCACAGCTCGCTTGACAGCCTAACCCCCTATAAGCGTGTGAAGCTTAGGAGCAACGCAAATGAAAAGGTGGTGGTGGATTCTAGTAGTTGGATTGGAGGACTGTTGAGAGACTGGAATAACCCAGTTTTCCGACAGACAGAGGAAGAGATACCGCAAGTGTCATTAATTGAAGGCATGTGTGCGGAGTCCTCGAACATATTGCACGGCCATCACTATCATTGCTCCCAGGTAGAGATTGAAAAGGCGTTTAGGGAGTCGACATCTGCACTTCCTGAAAAGCTGTCAAAAGAATGCCTGCGGGAAGCAGAGGTGATTGCACAGGTCGATAAGAAGTTTATTCTAGCGAAGGTTGCCGCCCCTACAGAACATGGATGTTTGGGGGGTATCGCTGCGGAGAGGAGTTTGCTCGTCATCATTGACCAACACGCTGCAGATGAACGCTGTCGAATCGAGGGCTTACTCCAAGAACTCTGCAGACCTCCACCCCACGAACTCCAGGACTTCGCAAGCCTCCTCGGCCTCACCTCTCGAGTCGATACTTCCATCCTCCCCAAACCGATGACCTTCCATGTATCCCCACGAGAATACCACCTTTTCAAGATACATGCTCAGCATTTTGCCAACTGGGGTATCCTGTATGACCTACTGTCTCCCGCGGCGTTGAGAGTCAATCCGGAGGGTGAGTACGGTATTTCGGTAAAGGCTCTTCCGGTAGGCATTGTGGAGAGGTGCAAGGCTGATGCTAAGCTGGTCTTGGAGTTGCTGAGAGGGGAGGTTTGGGATAGGGAAGAGGGAAAGAGCAAGAGCAGAGGGATTGACGGGTTTAAGTTAGGAAGGGAGGAGGGGGATTGGTGGAGGATGGCTGGCAGGTGCCCGAGGGGGATACTGGACATGCTGAATTCAAGGGCTTGTAGGAGTATGTCCTTCTAGTCTTTCCGCCGCTTGTTAGCTAATGTTGATGTGTTTATCTTTAGGTGCCATCATGTTCAATGACGAGCTTTCCCTAGACGAATGCAACACTCTTGTTTCTAAGCTTGCGGGGTGCAGGTTTCCCTTCCAATGTGCACATGGAAGGTACGTACGTTTGGTTCTTGTTTTTCGCTTTTCTCATTTGGTAGGGTTAAAGATAGAAAAGCTAATGTCCTAGACCTTCGATGATTCCACTCGTGGACCTAAGGGTTCCGGAAGGGGCGATTCTTGAGAGGGGGGTTCTAGGGGGTGACGACGGTTGGGAGGCAGAGGGTGTGGGGTTTGTGGAGGCGGCTAGACGGTGGAGAGGTGGTAGGAAGTAATGGGGTTTGTGATTTAGCACTGGAATAGGTGGGAGTAGATACGGAAAGTCACAGTTTCTATGTCGGATATCTTGTGAGAGTTGTGGTCTTTTGTTTGCAGAATTAAAGATGCATGTATGTACTGTGGAGTAGGGCGGGAATTTTGGTGGATAATCAACTTACTGGTGTATCTCTGAATCCCTTGATTTATACCAAGGGAGTTCCGAAAGTACATGATTAGGTGATACACCGATGGCACTTTTTTTTTTTTTTTGCAATGGAACTTCAAAGGACCCCGGAACCCATTAATTATTGCTATCTAAGGAGAGAAAAGAATTTTTTTGATGTCCACCCAAGGGAGTGGGGTTTTAATGCTTTTTGATGTCGTGTCAATTCGAAAGAAAGAAGAAACAAAACTTTTGAAAAATTTTCCCCCTTCCCCAGTGTCCGCCGTTGTTGCCATTCTGAAGCCTAGACGCTTTGTACCCCCTCATGCTGTACCAAAACAAATATCCATCGCAATACCTTCCACCCCCTCATGTTTGTGCCAAATCCATCCTAAACCACGGCCCTTTGGTCGAAGGAAGGATCGCATGTCTGGTGGTGGTTATAGTAGATCTATCTATCGGTTTTCGCGACCATGTTAGCTGGGCTTAGGCTCTCTGTCTGCTTGCGCAGCTTCCGGGCTCTCACCAAATCAGCTATGACTTCAGGCTGCCTGTTTATGGAGTTCTCTAGGGCGCTGATCCGATTGCTCATGGAGCTCTCTAGGGCGCTGATCCGATTGTCCATGGAGCTCTCTAGGGCGCTGATCCGATTGTCCATGGAGCTCTCTAGGGCGCTGATCCGATTGTCCGTGGAGCTCTCTAGGGCGCTGATCCGATTGTCCATGGAGCTCTCTAGGGCGTCAAACCTCTTACTGATAGAGTTCTCTAGGGTGCTGAGTTTCCTATCGGTGGAGCCCACCAGGGAGTCGATGCGGCCATTGACCTGGATCGATAGGCCATGGATTTGAGCTCCTAGGCCGCGGACTTCGGCTGCCAGGTCCCCGATCTGGCTGGTCAGGAAGCATTCTAGCTTGTCTATGCGGCCTTCTAGCTGATCGATACGGTCCCCTGGGGGGTTGGTACGGGACTCTGGGCCATCGTTCGTACGTGGGAGCGGGTTTCGGTCGGGGGCGTCCATTCTGCTTGGAATTCGGGCCGAAGTGTATGAAGAGAAGTGTGTGAAGAGAAGCGTATGGAGAGAAGTGTATGGGGAGAAGTGTATGCGGAGAAGTGTATGCGGAGAAGTGTATGGGGAGAAGTGTATGGGGAGAAGAATATGGGATATCGGCGGTGGATCCTTGGGGCCTTATATACCTGCAGGTTGGGTACGTGGCAATAGGATTTCTTCATAACGAAAGGGTGTTATGATGATTCCTTTACGGCCCTAGAGCTTGAAGACGGCAGACTGCACCAGCATGTCGGTTTGAAAGGGTGTTATGATGATTCATTTACGGCCCTAGAGCTTGAAGACGGCAGACTGCGCCAGCATGTCGGTTTGAAAGGGTGTTAAGATGATTCCTTTCGGCCTTAGAGTCTGAAGACGGCAGACTGCATTGCATGTCGGTTGCCCAAGTGTCAAACTGCATCTGTGCTCGATCGCGGGCTGCATGTGGGATCCGATGAAATGATCTAATAGAGTTCCTTTCTGGCCTTACAGCCTGACTATGCCGGACTGCATGTGCAGATATAATGTAAATCGGAGTGTATTTGTTCTTTTACCGCTAATCACTATGCTTGATTAGCGAGAAACCAGCGTGTCTAGACCGCACGTACAGAGCTATCAACATTGGAACGGTTGTCCGCAGAGCCCGTCATCCTTCTCCAAACGCCCCCAACCCTCTCCTCAAACCCCTCTCTCATCCCCCTCCAATCGATCCTTTGCACCCGCCTCACCGCACCTTGCAGTTCCCCATTCCACATCTCCTCTACCTCTTCCACTACCCCTTTGCGCCGAACTCTCCGCCGTGGACCTGAGTTTTGAGGGCAGGGTTCTACGATGGCGAGGAGGGTTGCAGTTTGGTGGCGGATGAGGACCGACTGGGCCGTGCGGTTTGATTGGTGGGCGAGGACGGGAACGTAGAGGAGAGCGGCTGTGAGCGTTATACCGCCAAACTGTTATGGATGCGTTAGTGGGGGGCTCTTGGGGCTTTTTCTTGAAAGAGAGAGGTGAGGTACGAGGCCGGCTAGGAAGCCCATTAGCAGTGGGTGAGGATTCAATCGCTTTCAGACCCGTGCGTGGGTTAGATGGGCAATTGTACTGCTACTGCCAAAGCGCCGGCTCAATGCCGCTTCCCTTGTGTAGTGGAGAATGAAAGTCCTGACGACCGGTTGTCGCTTTGTTGGTGGCAACAACCGCCCCGACCTCACCCTAATCTGGCGGGTGAGCAACGCCGCCCTGTGCTCGCGTGAGCTGAGCACTTGTATTTTGACCAGAGCCTCAACTATCTATCTTCTCTATCTAACGAATATATTCCGATGGCTGTTGGAGATTCTACCCATTTGAGGTTGGGTATCTCCAATTGTATAGTATTCAAGGCTCCTATTATTAGTGCTGCCTCCAATGGCCATTGGGGATCTCCAATTTATTGGAATGTATATCCCCAATCTAGCTATTTCTACTACTTGCCGTCAGTGCTGCTTCCAACGGCCGTTAGGGATTTCTACATCCTTCGGGCCGAGCCACTCAAACTTGCGTACCCTGTTGCTTCGAAGGATAGATTGAAATGGCCATTGAACTGTTGGTGCTGAGGTACGTCACTAACAGGTCCCCTGGTTCTTCGTGTTAAAAGCAGTTGTTGGAGGTGTTTTCCTCGCCGCGAAAATTTTACGTCAGCATGACAAAAATGCCCAAACTCCTAAATTCAGCGGAGATAATTTTCAAAGACGGTCAAAACGGAGAATTGAAACAACCATTGATATTTCTGCGTGTTACCGTGAAACCGTACATTGTACTTGGGGTGCCAGGGTAAGTCTTTCGTCCGTTGTCGCCGCCAAACCTTTGGTGCAGCCCACGGAACGTCGTGGGCCCAGCTGCAACCCGGGAATACACGAATTAGGACTTGGGCGGACTTGTTGAAAGTCTACTACAGATGGTAACTAAAACACAACACTTGCCTGGCTCACATGGGTTCTATTACTCCGCTCTCCCCTTATCAACCTCACCAACAACACCGATATGATCACTCTCCTCCCCCTTCTCCGCCTTCTGCCTCCCACCTCCAGCCATTTCTCTCCCCTTTAAAGGCGGCAACAGTGACCTTGCCATCTGCCTTGCCTGCTGCGCCAACAACGCATCCATGACCACCAACGCCGCCATCGACTCTACAATCGGCACCGCACGCGGGACGACGCAGGGATCATGGCGGCCTTTAGCTTCGAGAACGCCTTGGTCGCCGCCGTAGAGCGCGGTGCATTGGGCTTGGCCGATTGTTGCGGGAGGTTTGAAGGCGGTACGGAAATAGATTGGGGAGCCATTTGTGATGCCGCCTTGGATGCCGCCGGAATTGTTGGTTTTCGTTATTAGGCGGGGACCAGACGGGGAGGGGGCTTGGATGAAAGGGTCATTGTGGATGGACCCGGGGATTTCACAGCCTCCGAAGCCAGAGCCGATTTCGAAGCCTTTAGTAGCGGGGATACTGAGCATAGCGTGTGCGAGCATCGCTTCCAGCTTATCGAACGCTGGCTCGCCAAGCCCTGAGGGTATATTTTTTATGACGCACGTGACGGTTCCGCCGATGCTGTCTTTACGGTCACGATAGGCGGCTATGGCTTCGGCCATGCGTTCGGCGGCGATGGGGTCGGGGCAGCGGACGGGCGCGAAGGAGTCGACAGTGGGACGGTCGATGGTTTCGAGGAGGGAGAGGAAGGCGGGGTTGCTGGAGGGGTATGGGTGGGCGGCGGTGGGGGGGAAGAGGTGGATAGAACCGACAGAGGTTACAAAGGCGGTTATTGTTATGCCGTGGGCAAGGGAGAGGTACTTTTCGGCAATGGCTCCTGCTGCTACGCGGCCTGTTGGGTGTTGGGGTGGTCAACACCTTGTAATGCTGTTTAGAATGAGTGAACGCACCTATTGTCTCCCTGGCACTGCTCCTTCCTCCTCCGCTACTCGCCTTGACTCCGTACTTCTCTAGATATGTCCAATCCGCATGACTCGGCCTTGGGAACCGATCCATGCTCCCTCCTCCATAGTCTTTTGGTCGCTGGTCCTCATTCCGTACTATCAGCCCAATGGGTGTTCCTAGCGTTATTCCAAACTCCGTTCCGGACTGTATTTGCACCCGGTCTTTCTCATTCCTCTGTTACATATAAGGAGTCAATGACTGTCCCTTTGCTGCTTATAGTCCGTGGGCCGGGAACTCACAGGTGTTGTCAAGGCGCTCTGACCGGGCCTTCTTCGTGACAACTGGGGTTGGATGTCATCCTCCGTGAGCTCCATGCCGGGCGGGCAGCCATCGACAATGCACCCGACAGAGGGGCAGTGGGATTCACCATATCTACAGGCAACGTAGCTATGTTAGATGCATCTCTGTATGGAAGAAGGCTCTTTGCAAAAACACCTACGTGGTTACTCTGAAATAATCCCCAAATGTCGACATTCTACAGAGTAGTATGATCCAAACCACGCTGGTGGCGTCGAGCTGGCAATCCTGTGCCCCGAACAAGCCACAAACGGCGCGCAGCGAAGCTAGCTAGTTACACTTTAATGCCCTGAGAGTTCCTTTTGGCGCAGGAGCAGAATTGGCCCGGTGTCGAGAGAATCTTCTGCTGCCGCTGCGCAAAAGAGCGGTGGAACTTTTGATGGGAACTCCACTGCGCCGGGGTATAAAAATCAGCTGGGTGAGCGACGCCGCCTTAGCTCGTGCGAGCTATAGTCCCAGCATTTTCTGGTATGTGTATAGGGGATTAATGATGTACTTCCCACTAGAATACACCGCTATTTTAAAACATGACTGTATACCATAGTACTCTGTATACAGTCTGTGGTTGCGTTGCCACGGACATGTTCTCGGGTCGGTTCGCTCGAGCTTTCCCTGACCTCGCTCTATATATACAAGTAAAATCTCCCTCACCTCTTTCCTACCTTACACTGAGCATCGCCGTCTGCAAGCTTCCACAATGGCGCCGTCACGAGGAACTTCTCTCCTGGCTAAACGCCACCTGGCATGCCCTTTCCAGCTGCGAAACCGAATGCTGCCGCTGCCTGTCCGCTCGACATTTGCATCCCTGGTTTCAAATCCAACATCCACCTTCCAAATCTACATCTCCCGCAGCCGCTCACCCTTCCTGAATCTCAGCATCGAGCACTTTCTCCTCCAAACCACGCCCCCAAACAGCACAGTCCTTTTCCTCTACACAAACAGCCCCAGCATTATTCTTGGCCGCAACCAGAACCCTTGGGTGGAGGTTAACCTCGGGCTGCTCAACCAGGGTGGGGCCCCAAACGGTGCGATCCCACCAGCTCTCGGAGAAGAGCCCCCGCTGCTGGTTCGTCGCCGAAGCGGTGGTGGCACTGTCTTCCATGACCGTGGAAATGTCAATTACAGCGTCATCACCCCAACCGCGAATTTCCACCGGGACAAGCATGCGTCGATGGTTGTGCGTGCTCTACACCGTCTTGGTATCACAAATGCGCATGTCAACGAACGCCATGACATCGCCGTAGTGTCTGGCCCTCACGGAAAACCTTGTAAGATCTCTGGGAGCGCGTACAAGCTCACAAGGAAACGCTCCCTGCATCATGGGACATGCCTTCTCTCTTCCCCATACCTGGCCGCGATTCCCTTATACTTGCGGTCACCTGCAAAGGCGTATATCAAAGCCCGCGGTGTAGAGAGCGTAAGCTCGCCTGTCACTAATGTGGGAGTGGGGAATGAGGAATTTGAGAGGGCTGTCGTGGCCGAATTTGGAGAAATGTATGGGATTGGGGGCCGTGTTTGGGAAAGGATATCGGCCTCAAAGGGGATATCTGAGGGTCGCGATTGGGTGGGCGGGGTCATTGGAGAGGAAGCCTTAGAGACCGGGGAGATAGCAAATGGGGTCATAGAACTGAAGGTCAGTGTGAAGCAATCAGAACACAACGGTAGAGCCTGCCTTGACTTTGTCGATTCTGTATGTAGTCATTGGATTGGATATACGCGCAGACGCCACAATTTACATTATCCAGCCATGCCATGCCGGAGGATACTCGCGACCGACCCGCCCTTCCTGTCTCCCTCCCCTTATCCGTAAGTCTTCCCTGTATTACCCCATGTGAGCCCCTGGAGACATTGAGAACGCAAGAAGGCGGCCTTGCATTGCATTGAAATCTCCGATTCCCGCCGGAGACTTCCACCCAGGCCTGTTGATGCAACCACTGCTATCAGAGAGGGGAGGAAATCCCCCTTCCATGATCAAATAATTAGGAAGTTGAAAGGCAAATATCTGAAGAAGAAAAAGTCTCAAAAGAATTGAATAAAGGCTGATACAGTTGGTATTCGTCGTAATGATCTCCAGACTCGCATATCCATTACCGCTCGCTCATGCGCCATGACATCCAGTCATATATCCCTATCGCCGGACCCTACCCACGCCGAAATCCAAGCGGCGGAGTTACACGCCTCGCTAGAAGGGAAGAGAATCCACGAAATTACGGACTGGGGAGAGCTCTTGGAAAAATCGTCTGGTGAGGCTTTCGGTAAGGATGATCGAAAGATTTTAGGGGAGCTTGGAAGGTGGCTCAATGTAATCTTTGGGCGGAATTAGATCGCAGCGCTGCGGTAATCAATTCATCACCTTTCAAACTTGCTCGTCTCCCCTCTCTGATGTTTACTTTGCTGAAAGAAGCAGCGGTGGGTGCTGGTGAGGTTTCTTCAGAGTGCACACTGCTTCTCGTCCTGCGCCTCCCGCCTTCCCTCTCTCTACCCTTTCCCATTATCGCTTGTCCCACCTTGCGTATCCCAGAGCGTACGCGTTCGATGATACCAATCGGCACAACAGCTTTTTCGACGTCTTCGGTCGACACCTCGATCTTCTTGCCTTCATTTTGACGTGAGGGGTCAGTTTCCTCGATCCATCCGATAGGGTCGGGGATCCCGTGGAGAACCCACGGATGACGTTTCACTTCGCGAAGTGTGATTCTCTTTGTAGAGTCCTTTAGCAACAGTCGCTTCAGCAAGTCGTAGAGGTCGTCATCGATATTTTCGTAGCGCTGGTCTAATGAAGTAGGTTCCACGAGTGCTATTGGCAAGCCCGAAATCTGGGTCATGCGACATCCGTTGGCGGCCTTGAGCCGCTTTCTGGGGATGAAGACGCCATCTTCAGCGATTGCCTTGAATAGGGCAAACTCATCTTCCGCTAGAAAAGGGAGACGGGCGAAAACGAGACAATACAAGGTTACCCCCAGTGCCCAGACATCAATCTGACTGGTGACCGAAGGCCGCGGTTTTGTAAAGTCCGTATAGCAGAGCTCTGGGGCGTAGAAGGCAGGGGTCCCGACGGTCTTCGCAAGTTCAATTGCCTCATCCCAAGTTTCAGTATCGGTTTTCGAATCATTAACAGAATTATCGTCTCTGATGGGCCTGCCTAGATACGACACACCAAAATCCGATATCTTCACTCGATGCTGACTGGTCCAGAGGAGGTTGGCGGGCTTGATGTCTCGATGGACTATTCCTTGGTAGTGGAGGTATTCAAGCCCTAATACAGTGTCACGGAATGTCTGACGTGCCTGTGCCATTGTCAGACAGGGCACATAGGAATACTCCTCCTCGTAGGGGTCAAAAATATCCTCGGAAGACAAGTGGGAGCTAAAGCTATTAGTGATGCTAGGTGTCCGAGTTCGGTACTCCGGGACGTAGGCGCCGTACATCGTACCGTCGAGTTCCCTATGAAGACAGTTGGATTGATTCGAATGCGAAGTGGCTATTTCATCCCCTTCGTTGTCAGAGTCCAAAGGTGGGATGTCGAGCTCGAGGGGTAGAGGGGTTGATCCTCGGGAACTCGTTGCGTGTGAAGTTGGGGCAGATATCAGTCGGCTATCGGTAGGTCTGGCGAAGTCCGTTGTGGCGATACCTTCTTCAATAGTGTTCGTAATTATATCTACCGGGTCGTCGTCTCCGGAATCTCCACCATGTTCGAGGCTCCAGAAGTCAGGTCCCATAGATAAACGCGCCTGCTGCCCCACCCGGCGCCTTTCCCGTCTCTCTTTACGGCGGCTTACATCTCGTAGAAACCTCGCTTCTTCAGCTCTAATCTCTTGTTCCGCTAGGCCACGCGATTCATAGCCTTGGCGGCGCCTTTCCATAGCAACAACGTCCTTATCCCCTTTCTTCCGCCAAATTATCTCTCCAAGTGCCACATACTCGAGAACAATGTAGACTTTCTTTTTTGCCGGATCATCAACTACCTCAAGCAAGCTTACTATATTTGGATGTCGACACTTCTTTAAAATTGCAACCTCCTTTTTCACCTTGTCCTCTGGTGTCTGCGACTTGCCTAAACGACGGCGCTTGGGGTAGCGATCCACAATTTTGATAGCCACAAGATCATTTGTCTCAAGGTTCCGGCCGAGCTTAACTTTGCCATGAACCCCACGGCCGATCTCGTCCACGATTTCGTATTGATTTAGGAGTTTCCGGCCGGAAACCGGATCAAAATCCACATCCGCAACGTGAGTTCTATGTGGATGTGTTAGTTTCGCAGATTCCTAAATGAGCCTTAGGTGAAGGGAGGAGGGCAGAGGAGCGCGTGAGAGAGACTGGGTGACAAATTTTTGTAGGTGACATGTGCAGGGAAGACAGACGGGCGGCTATGTAAATCGAAAGCATCAACTCACTCCTTAGGTGCCTGCCTCTGCGTCCAATGCAAAAACGGGCTACTATACGTCCCACCGTCATTGGCCATGTCAGATGCCGGAGAGACTTGGCCGGGACTGTATAGCTTTGGGCTTGAAGCAGGAGTATTGCCTGCAGTTTTCGATCCGGGATCCGTATTCCCATACTCTTTCGAGTGCCGATGACTGACAGCGGAGGCTGAATATGATGCGAATTGCGAAGGATGAGAGCTGCGTTTTCGGAGTGGATGTGTGGAATGTGGGGGAGGATGGAATTGTGATTGGAGAACTGAAAAAGCCTGATTAGGGTAGATAGGGTGGTCTCTCCTTCTCCGAGCAGCCACTGGACTGGTGGTAAGGGGAGTAGTAACATTGGACGATAGGGTGGCTAGCCCCGGCGGAGATGCCACCACATTATGGTTTACGGTCGAATGTTCGGGTGTATCTCGAGGTGCGGTCGGACGACCTAGTGAATTTGGCGGTTTAGAGAGCGAATGGGCCCCACTTGGGACCTGAAAACCCGGGGGACTAGCAACGACTGAGCCCGGAGGACCATGACGGATGGTATGTGAAAGGGGACTCTGCGTAGCATGGCACCATAGGGACTCTCTGCCAGCTGCGTCGCCTCCGGCGCCGGGGGACTTCCGAATGTGACGTGCTGTTGAATCCGTGTATGTCGTGGAATCGCTCGCCCTGTCTGAGCATACCTGAGCAGGCTTGCTTCGCATCGTGAGCGACATGTCTTCTGAACCCGGAGCCTCGCTTGGGGGCGTTGTAGACCTCCCAAAAGCTGCGTCCATTGCTGCGGCGAAGTCTGACTCCATTGTCGCATAGCTTTCTGATGAGGAGGCCGAGCTTCTCTCGTCTCGAGATTCGCTGTGCGGCCAATTTGCCTCCATCTGCATGACAGAATCCCTTTCTGCCATATATACTCGTAAAGCAATGAACGCCGACTATCTACTGCGGCCGCGGGCACAAGGAGGGGGCGGTATTACTCGTACAAGTGAGGAAGTGAGGAATCTGCTCGGAGTTGCTGCGAAACTAGGAGGGAGACCCGGAGTCTATCATCCTGTTTTCCTTTGAATTCTGTTCGCTAGCATTCGACGCAATGGTCCTTACGCAGGCTACGAGACGAGGAGAGGAGCCGCCATGTGTGCGAGAAAGAGGTTATAGATCCGGCAGCTGGACGCATGCGCACCTAAACGGCAGATTTGTGTCTTGATGGTGTGATGTTTCTCACGTATTTCCCCGGTTGCCTGGGTTGTCGGAGCAGTGACAGAGCAGCGTACAAGCTACGGCAGAGAGCAGCGTCAGCCTCATCGTTTCTGCAATCGAAAATCCATCGACAACAAACTGCCCAGCAGCAGTGACGGAACAAAGCAATTGGGGCATTGACCCACCGTTGAGTATCAAAGCGTGCGAGGTCCCCAGAGCGCTCAGTGTGGTGGATAGGGTTCCGTTCGCTGACGCGGTAGAATAGGTGAGTGGGTGGAGCACCGCGCCTGCTGGGATGACTGCAACTCAACAAGACCTGGCAAGTTGGATTCCCGTGGCAGCCCGGCTGCGCCGATCAGACGCTTCCTCTCAGGGCGAGGCCAGCGGTGAGTTCGACGTTGACAGGAAGTCGAGAGAGGCTACGGACAATATACATGTACATACATGAGGGAAAAGCAAATACAAGAGTCTACGTTGGGCTAAAACTTCGTGGTTACCCCTCGCTCAGGCATTCGTCGCTTGATAAAGTGGCAGAACTACTGGCTCGGAGGCTGTCCCGCAGCAAGCGGGACGAATAGTTGGAGGTGCAATGACGAACGGAGGCCTCAGCAAAAAATTTCTCAACTCCCGCCTCTCGCCAGCCTCCCCGGAAGGAGCTCTGCTCTGCTCGTCGCGGGTGTGGGGTCTATGACATGGCGAGCGGTGCTCTGTGCCGGCCTGGCGGTGGGCGATGAGGATGGCCCTCCCCCAGCGTGTCTGCTCGACCTGTGCTCGACAGGATCCACCCCCTCAGGGAAGTCTTGTTGCGAGCACAAAGTGGACCGATGTTTGCCGTGGTCCAGACCCACCACGTCGGTCAACTTGCTTCTTTCGTGGCTAGGCTCAATCAATCGACGGAGCACAGAGTGGAATATGTACATGTACACGGTGTGTTCTCATATGAATCGCCACTCTGGAGGAGGTCAGCATGTATGTATTTTCTACAAACACATACACACATACAGTATCGATACATAGAGTAGTCTGCGAGCCGATATTATTTATTATTCCTCAGTCGTGGCTATATCCTCGAGGCAACGGGCGGTCGTACTATGGTAGTCGGTCCCGCTCATGATCGCCCGTGGGCCGCTCCTGCACATGCCCCAAAGTCGTTCTTCCCGAGTTGTTTGCGCCCAAGAACCCAAGAACCCCAACACAGAGCATCCCAGAACAGCAGAGTTACCCCTCCTACAGTGTTAGGGGGCTTTGTATCGCACTCCCGGGGCGCGATTAGCCCGGGCTAACAGATTCTGTTAGCAAGAGTCGACGGTAATAGAGATCGTGATGGCGGTGGCGCCTGTTCATCTGTCAAGGCAGCCAACCAACTCTCCGTCCTACCCTGTAAGACTGGGTACTTGCATGGGTGCGAAGTGAACGAATCTGACAGGTCGAATCTAGGGGATACGGCGTCCCCCTATTACTTCATCTCGATATTGCTCCGTACGATGTGTATCCCGGCTCAAGCTTTATCTCACATCAGTGTGCACGTAGTATGGAGTATATACAGTATATGGCAGGCAGGGGGGGAGGGGGCAGAAGTACGGAGCAGGTACTGCAAACTGCAAACCCAAGAACAAGCGTGTCGCCCACCGACCGATCAAGTTGCACCACAGCATCTCAACACAGCGTCCCACTCCACGAAAAAGGTCTCATTACTCTCCAGCGAACAACCCCGTATCCCCGGAGAATTCCCACTCCCGCTCAGCATCCCCGACTCGAATCCGGTCCGTGCTGTCGCACGGAGCTGGGCTCATCAAGCTCATACGAAACCCCAAGCAGCTACGCACAATATTGTACTCCGAACGGATTACCCCACACTACGCTACTACGCCTAGTCCAATAGAATTCTGGATGTACTATGGTAAGTACGGAGTACATGAATAGAACACAGTTCCAAACTTACGAACCACCCTAGAGCGTATTGTACCATAGAGTACCCTACAGCGGCGCCGTCATGGGCATCCCAGCAGAGATCGGCGAGTGGATGCTCTAGGCAGGACGTGCGCCGCATTCCAAGGATGATGCTCCCCACCGCTGTCCGTAAGCGCAGGACGGGATGAGGCCCAGCATGAGCATGCATACACAAGCAGTACTTGTACAAGTGCAGAGGGGATCGTCGTTGTGAGCAAATTTGTTGCGTAGGGATATCTGCTCCCGGGCGATCAGAGCCAGCGCGCGCTTTCACATGCAACGCACGTCAGCCAACTCGTCAACCCGTAAAAACAAAATACTCACTTACGGCGTAGAGTACGTACATGTACATACATACGCCCCGGGACGTGGAGATGTACTCGTACTACGCAGTAGTACAGAGTTGGTCAGCATCTCGCGTTGCCACGGTGATGATTTATTTACCAACGCGCCAGCCAGCGAACAACTCCCCACAGCCGCGACTCTCATCCCCGTGGTGATTGGGCGGCTTGCTCGCGCGAATCTGGCTGGCAGATCGGCATTTGGACATGTGCATACATCCATCCATACATAGCAGGCTGGCGTGCACTGGAGAAGACGGCCTCCTGCCTCCGACCGCTTTGTACCTTCATCTCCAATCCCGCCTTCACCAAATCTGCCGTAAGAGACTCTGTGTCCCCACCAAACACGAAGCTTCGAACCAGGGCCCATGCGGCCGGGCACTGACGGCTGGACTCGTGCAGCTTCGAAATCCGGGAGACGGCTCCTACAGTAGAGCACTACGCGCGGATACCGTCAGCAGCAACTATCCGTCAAGCCGATGATCTGAAAACTGCGACCCCACCACTGTGCGCCGCTGCGCAACTTCCCGATCTCCTCCCTCCACAGCTTCTGCGATGAGGCACTTCAATTTTGCTGTCCAGTCGCTGGGCCTTCTGGCGGTCTTTGCTGCCCCTGCTCGCTCCGGGCTGCCCTACAATCCCACGACAGTCTTTTCGTCTCAGAAGCACAATGGCAGCTTGGTATATGTATTTTCCCCTGCACCATCAACTTCGGGCTTCCAGCTGCTTTCTCTGAATCTCAGCTCGACCCAGTCTGCCGCGGATTATTCATTTTCGACCGTGTCCGCATCTCTTCCTTTCGATGACGGCAGTAGCGTTGCATTTACACCCGCCATAAATGATGCTGGAGAAATATACGTCTATGCGGGCGATTGCGCTTCCGGGTTGCGTGGGTCGAGCCTGTGGAGATTCACACCTGATGGGGTCGGAGCGAACGGGACGTGGGCTCAGCAGAACATCACAACGGGCAAATCTGGAGACAAAGCTGCCTGGGGAACCGCCAACTACCTGTCATTCGGCATGCCGTTCTCAAGCAGCGGGCAGTCCAACACAACGAACACACAACTATACTACTTTGGCGGCATGTGTCCCACACCTGGGTCAGCAACATCTGCATGGACCATGTCAGCCAACTACTCAAATGCGATGACTCTCTTAGAGCCCGTGTCTTCCCCAGCAGCCAGTGCGCCTTCTTCGCCACCGAAATACTCACTCACGGTGTCTCAAAATAGGAATTCGCCGGTACCAGCGGCCGGCTTTAGCATAACAGCTTTGCAACCCGCTTTTTTAAATTCCCCTGGTGAGGTTTCAACGATGCAATTGAATTTTCTCCTCCTCGGAGGCCACACCCAAACCGCTTTCGTAAATATGTCACAGGCAGCGCTTTTCTCTCTCCCAGAAGAAAGTTGGAGCTTCCTCCAGATTGGTTTCCCTCCAACAAATAAAAAATCGGGGATCACGGCTCGGGCTGGCGCCGCAGAGATTGATTCGAGATCCGGACATACAGCAGTCTTGACTGATGATGGCAGACGATTGATAGTCTTTGGCGGATGGGTTGGCGATGTTAACACTCCCGCTGACCCTCAACTCGTTGTCCTTGACATAGGGCAGGGGTATGGAGGGGTGGGTGGTTGGAAGTGGTCTATTCCTTCCCAAACAGGCATTGGTATTGGGTCAGGGGGCTTGTATGGCCATGGTGCCACCATGCTGCCAGGGGGAGTGATGATGGTCATAGGAGGGTACTTGATTCCCGCTGCCCACGGCTCAAAAGTGCGAAGCGCAGACCAGACTCCTAACCCAGGAATTTACTTCTTCAACACAACAACTAGTGCGTGGATATCTAGCTACACCAGACCCAATCCTCCAATAGCACCAGGTCAGAAACCAGGAACCAAACAAGGTACCGGCCTTCTCTCGTCCCCTTCGAAGAAAGCTGCCCTGGGTTCTGGCCTGGCACTAGGACTGTCGGCCATCGTAGGCGCAGTGGCGGTCGGATGTTGGTATTCTCGTCGGCTAAGAAAACGCCGGGATATCAGAGAAAAGGAACTTCGAGAGTTTGCTCTTGGCGCTGCCCGCTTCCACTCGTCGGCCCTAGGACTCGCTGGTATTGATGGCCGAGGTGGAGAAAAAACAGCAGTAGATTGGCTGGGAGAAAGAGAGCGCCACGGCCGCGAGTCCGCATACCCATGGACTACGGGTGGCCCCGGGAGTGGATTTGGCGAAGACCCAGGTTGGCGAGGGGGGAAAGGAACTGAAGCTGAAAGAACAGGTCTATTGGTCGAGATCCCCAGCCCAACTAGGGGCCTCAGAAGGAACTTGCATACTAGGAGTCGCACTGGAGAAAGGGGGCTATCCTATCAATCAGCACCCGGATATGACGACGGGAGACGGAATCTAGGGGCACTTGGGACGATTCATCCTATCGACGAAAGGGATGAATACGAGCAGCAAGGTCCCGAATGCAATGAACTAGAGACCGGAAACGGCGCGGATTCGCGGTCCAACAGGGCCTCCGCCGGGTCAAACCAAGACCCCTTTAGTGACCCACCAAAAAAGGCAATTTCGACCACCCACGGCAGCGATAGGCCTCAGTCATCTAGAGAACGCGAGCTTGAGATACAAGAATGGGTTACAGATTGGGCCATTGCAGACGCAGTTCTTTCTGCTGGAGGCAGACTTTCCCCTGGAAGGTCTTCCCCAGACAAAGATAGGACTCAGTCTAATCTCAGCGAAATGTCTATAAAATCTACTTCCACCGATCCATCACAGAGCACTGTCTCTCGCAGCCTTTCGCAGCGATCAACCGGCATTTGTTCGGCTGCCAATCCGTTCTCCTCGTCGGGTACCTCGCTCAGCGTCGATCAATCGGGTAGGCTCTCACCAAATAAGCGCTCGCAGAGCTTGATGCTTTTCCAGCGCCCAGATTCTGGCGGCAACAACTCATTCCAGACTGCTGCCACAAGCCTCTCACAGCTGCGGACAGAAGGCGAGGAATTACTCACAAGGCCGGGTTTGGGCAATCCCCTGAACCATCCAGAAAGTCCAACAAAGGGAAAGGCTAGATCGCCACGTTGGATGGGCTCAATTAAACGTGCCCTTGGTAGCGAGAGATGTGCGAGCCCCGAAATAGACCATAGCGCCAGTTCGTCTCCCACCAAAGGCATGACAGAGCCTGACGGAGCACAGAAGCAGCAGCTATTACCCCGGCGCGCAGCCTCAGCCTCAGCCCTACTATGGCGGAAGAAACAGGGGGCAGCAGACTGGGATGTCGGCCGGCCTGGCGGAACTGGAGGGGAGCTGGCTGAGGGCGAGGACGGGGAATGGGATGTTGAGGCTGCGGCTGAGAATCGGGTCGTTCAAGTCATGTTTACGGTTCCGAAGGAGAAGCTCCGGGTTGTCAATGCGGACCGTGACGCAGTCTCCGATATCGACGTTGAATTGGATGACACTGGCGGAGAGGCGACCAAGGGGAAGGGGGTTGCAAGAGACCCCGATGACGCCACTGGGTAGATCCCCCGCCCCCTGTGGCGGCTGGCACTAGATCTAGTACTTACGCCCATGTACATATTTTTCCTCCTTTTATTGTTTTTCAAATTATATCTTTTCATCCTCGTTACGCTCGGTTCAGGGGGTGGGGGGTTTTTTTCCCAAAATATATATACAATGGAGTTTTTGTTCCATGTTCTTGGGGCGGCTTAGCTATAAACAAAAATCACACAAAAAAGGGCGTCCCTCTCCCAGTCTATACAGTCCCCCCAGTACCCTCCCTTCTCCAACGTTCAACCCTCTCCCCCAAAACAACCAAAAAAAACTAACCAACCCAAAGCTCAACAACGCAACGCACCGTTAAAGTAATAAGCCAGCAAGAAGCCACCTTTGGGGGGGGGGGGGAATTAAATAAATAAATAAAAATTAAAAAAAATCTTCAACACAAAGAGTAGTAGTAGTAGTAGTAGTAGTAGTTGCTGTTGTTGTTGTTATTGTTGTTGCCGTTGTCGTCATCAGCGACTCCGTAGCTCAGCGCCCGTCCTATCCCGTGTCCTAGGTACAGAAGTCTCCAGACACGTTGCAAGTCAAGGGGAGGGGGGGTGTGTTGTTTTGTGATGGTTTTGTGGTGGTGGTGGGTGTGCGATTGAGTTGTATTGGATAGTCGACTGTGTTGTATTGGATATACACCTGTATTGTACTCGACACACCCCGTATTATTATTGTATTGTATTAGACACGCCCTCCCCCCCCCATATCATACTAGACACTTCATACCGCTACACCATACACACCTCTCCTCTCCTCTATTCTACTACTCCATCAACCATCCACACATTACACCACCACTACCACCACCCTCCCTCCCTCCCCCCAACCCAGCCCCAGTCTTATTCCATTTGGGCCCAATCCACGCATACACCCAGCAAAACCAAGGCCAAGACCGAGACCAGGACTATAACCAGCGCAGGCCGGAATAGAGAGGTTTTTTTTTTTCGGGTACGTAGGAGAGAGAGAGATATTAGGGGGGAAATTTGATTTTTCTTTTATTTTTTATATTTATTCTAAATTCTACTTTAGATAGTTGGTGGAGGGAAGGGGGAGAGGGCAAGGCCAGGGGGGAGCTACCTAGAACCTAGAACCTAGAGCTGACTGACTGGCTGTCTGCAGGACTTTCTATGTATGTGATATGTGCTTCGTTTTTAATGGCAAGGGGGGTTAAGAGTGGACTTTTTTTTTTCTCTTATTGTACGGAGTATTTGTCACTGCTTTTTTTTTTTTTGGTGATTCCCGAGAGAAAGAGAGAGAGAGAGAGGGAGAGAAAACAAGTCAGTGGTGGGCGTGCTTTTCCTTTTCCCTTGGTTCACCTGAGGTAAGAGGCTTTGTTGGAGGATTTGTGGGTGGGGGGGACGCAAAAAGCAACATGCAGAGCAGGGTTGAAAGAAAAAAGAAAGAAAGATGAACCAAAAAAACAAAAACAAAATAAACAGTCTGTTCCACACTCATCCACTTCCCCGCGGAATAAAAGCTACAACTCACCCTGCAACAGCCCCGACAGCGTACTACAGGTCGTAAGTACGTAGCTGGAAAACTACCACCAATCCCCTTGGTCATGCATAGCAGCCGCCACCTTCTTAAAGCCTGCAATATTGCTCCCAGCAACTAAACTCGGGAATTCGCCCTCACCTGGCTCCACATACTCCTTGGCCGTCTCAAGCCCGTTGTTAAAGCAATTCTCCATAATCGACTTTAGTTTATTATCAACCTCCTCGGTAGTCCAAGACAGCCGCTGGGAATTCTGCGCCATTTCGAGACCAGACACGGCGACCCCTCCGGCGTTGGCCGCTTTGCCAGGAGCATACCAGATGGCACAGCCCTTGTGCTCCTTGCGGTGGGCTTCAAATAGGTCGATGGCTTCTTGGGTACAGCCCATGTTTGAGCCCTCGGCAATAAATCTCGTACCTTTTTCGATTAGACATTTGGCTTCGTCACCAGAGACTTCGTTTTGGGTTGCGGAGGGAAGTGCGACATCGGCGGTGACGTGGGTCCAGGGCCGGGCGTCAGGAATATAGGTGAATTTGGAGGCGAAGGAGTCTGTGGTGGCAATGTCGCAGAGGTATTTGCGCTCGACTTTGATTTGGGCGATCTGGGAAATGTCATCGACGGATATGGATTGCCCTTCCTTGGCGATCAGGGCGCCCTTGCTGTCGGAGAGGGAGACGACCGTGGCGCCGAGTTCGATGGCTTTGAGTGCGGCGTATTGGGCTACATTGCCAGAGCCAGAAACAGCTACGCGTTTGCCCTTGAACGACTCTTTGCCGCCTGTGGCGTAGGAGATCATGTGGTTGACGTACTGAGTAGGGAAGCCCGACGGTGTCAGTCCATGTGTATCGTCAATTTGGGGTGGATGTTGCAAAGCTCACGTAGACAAGACCGTAGCCTGTAGCCTCCGGTCGGATCAAGCTGCCTCCCCACGTCCCGCCCTTACCAGTCAAAACACCTTCCCACAATTTCGTCTGCGCCTTGTATGCACCGAATAGCCAGCCAATCTCACGGCCAGAGACTCCAATGTCACCAGCAGGAATGTCGGTGTCGGCACCAATATGCTTCGAGAGCTCCCGCATAAAGGCCACGCAGAAGCGGCGGATCTCGCCATCAGATTTGCCTTTGGGGTCGAAGTCCGCACCGCCTTTTCCGCCTCCAATGTTTACTAGAGAGCAGATACTTGTCGTCAGCAGCCAGATCAATAGTCCAGTCACGTGCATATTGTCTTCTCCTCAGACAGGCAGAACATCTGCCCCGCCAAAGCCAGCAGCGAGTGCACAAGAGAATAGTAGAAACTTACTTCCCGTCAGCGCATTCTTGAAGATCTGCTCGAAGCCCAAGAATTTCAGAATGCTGAGGTTGACCGTGGGGTGGAATCGGAGACCGCCCTTGTAGGGTCCTAGGGCTGAGTTGAACTGAACACGGTACCCACGGTTGACTTGGAGCTCGCCTTTGTCGGTCTCCCAGACGATACGGAATTGGATAATGCGCTCAGGGATCGAGACAACCTTGAGGGCTGTCTTGTACTCGGGGTTCTTTTGGAAGAGGGAAGAGTTCTCAAGGGTAGAGACGAGCTCTGTGGGACAAGTTTGTTGTCAGCTTCCTGTTTTCCAAAGCGACTCTCGCGGAATTGGGGCCTTTTTTTTTTCATCTCTTGCAATAGGCGTCTAGGAGGGGGATTGGGCTGCTTAATTGGATAGAGTCTGGGGCTGAGAAAGCCTACCGTTATAAGCCTGTTGAAATTCTGGTTCGGATGGAAGGTTCGACATTGTTGCGGGGGGAAGGGAGGGGTGGTATATTCAAACACGATCAATCAATTGCGTATTGGGTCCCGGCTCAAGTACTTTCGTTGCAATTGCTCGTCTTCCGGAAGCAGCGGTCTCGTCGGGCTTAAGAGCTGGATCGAAGGTGAGGGTGGGGCAGACAAGCAGGCCAGCAATACGTAGTCAACTCACTTGATCACTAGCAGTATGAGTTTCCTTGGGTTTCGATCGACGGCGGATCAAGTGCAAGACTAACCAAGCGCTCTCTGGAGAGAAACCCAAACTCCCCCTCATGGACCCATCTCTGCCTATCTTATAGCCCTCATCCTCCTCCCCCTCCTCCCCCAAAAGCAAGTAACCCACCTCGCCATCCCCATCCCACCTTTGCGCGCTATCCTCGACGCCAGAGAAGCTAATCGTGCAAACTTCTGAGCCATGCCAATAGAACACCACCAAGAACCGCAAAACAGATACGGGCCTAGACTAACCGATCTGCAACCCTAGTCCATGGGGGGGGGGGGTTGTTGGGCGATGCCTCGTAGTCATTTCGAGCGGCGAAAAGTCGCCCGCCGACGAATCGGAGCCGTGCGATAAGGAGGGGCGATGTGTGAAATCTCCCCACCATCACCGCGTTCTGCCGCTGGGCAGAAAAACCATCGGATGAAGAGACAGGACAAAGACTGGTTTTCGCGACTAGGGCACGGGCCTTTCCCCGAATTCCTTTTTCCCTGATGGTGTATTTTTTACCGGCTGCCTATGAGGCGTTTTTGTCGGGGGCACGATCGTTTTTTCCTTTTTCCCCACTACGTACTTGATATTCAACTCTTGCATAACGACGGTTCCGGAGCCTAGGCTTTAACCTTTTATCGGCATTTGTTTTTCCCCTCTTCGTTATTTTTTCCGTACGGGAGGAGAAGGATGGACGACATCACCGTGGGGTGCGATGACTCGACTCCGCCTTGTTTACCTACTTGTGTTGGGTAACGCCGAAACCAGAGCGGAAAAAGGAACGCCTGGGAAACATCACGCGGCCCCAAAACCTCCATATCTCTCAACCCTCTCATACCAACCTGTTCCGATACCCGGTGAGGGGGTTGGGAATGGGGAGGGGGGGTAGTTAGGCAGCATCTTTCTTGCTTTCTTTTCCTTTTCCGTCCCTGACCTGTATTGGCTGGTACTATGACATTTTATGTTTTTGTTTGAATAAATAGTAAAACGTATGAAGCCCTGCTTTGCTCCCACTCCTAGACACCGCAGAATAACAGTAGGTACTCCGAAACGACTCCATTCCCGTAAGTGTTGTAAATCGACCATGAGGCGGTTTTCCTAGACGTAGAAGATATCCTTACTTTGTAAAAACTACACCAATTTCAGGTAGGTCTAAGACAAATCCATGCTATTACCACCGACCCCTAGCAGGTCTGCCCCACCTAGCATATCATGACCAACCCCGAGAACATCCTCTAGACTGCCACCTCCAACAGTGAGGTCAATATCCTCAACGCCATTCGCGTTTTGAGCCGTCGCATTGAGATCTGGAATCATATTCGAGACGTATCCCATGTCCAGCTGTGCCTCTATGCGTCTGTGCAAACGCACAATCGTTTCTACCCTTGCTGGATCGCCCGGCAACATCTTCGAGATTTCTTTCAGCTCTAGCTCCAGGGCTTCTCGTAGGTTCAATCGCCCACTGAGGTTCTGGTGGTTGTACATGCCGAGCATGTTCCCGTCGGCCGGCGATAAACCGTCTGTGGCGCCGGGGGCACACACGATTGCCGTTGCAATGTCGAAAGCCAAGTCCCCACTGCCATTTTGGTACTGGTTTTGGAGCTTCACTTCATCAACGATAGTCCGGATCACGCTTCTAGCCCCTAGCATCTTGACTGCCACGAGCACTTGCCGGTGCGTATAGTTTGCCGGCGTCATATTGATATCCGGATTGGTACTCCACAGAACCAATTGTTGAAATGTATTCCTCAAGCTGGCCAACATTCCCCCACCATGGGTTGAAGTCCAGGACTCCAGCTCCGTATGGTGACTTCCAGTTGTGCGTTTGAACGATAAGTGAGGCTGAAGAGCGTGGAGCAGAGGGTCAATGTCCTGTCGAGACGGGGCTGAACGCCTAAGTTCTCGAAGGGCATGCTCGAGCGGCTTTGCAATGATAGATAGTATCGTCTCGTGCATCATCTCGGCCTCTCCAGAGATAGATTTGGGTTTTATTAGGGACTGCAGGATCTGCATGAGCGTATTGATTACTTCTCCACGCGATTCCCACAGATGATTCGTTAGCCACGCAATGGCTCCCACTAGTGATGTGATGAGGAATGTTTCCCGGAGGTCTAAGGTATGTTAGCCTAATTGTTAGCCGGTAACAGGGTTGGAACCAAGTCTACATTCTAGCCCACCCTTTAGCGTTTCCATATCCATAACGTTAGCATTACAAGCGCTAACGCTCTGACTAAACAACGTGGGAACGAGGAGATAAAAGTCTTGAGGAGGGCAAGATGCCATTATATCATCATTTATCCCTCCATCAACTTCGAATATGCCACGAATCCAGTCTCCTAGCTGCTTGTCTTGACTGGCAGTGAGATCTTCAATCTTTTGGCTGACAGAGCCTCGTCGGAGGAGATTGGTCACAAATGAATCTTCGTTTTGGAGGCCCAAGTCTGTGATGGTAAGCTTATAGCGGTGCACTATTGCGAGCACAAGCAAGAGTATGTAGCCGAATTCTTCATATACTGGCTGGTACTCGTCTGGCATAACTAGTTAGCGTGGCCGAAAAGCTCCTCTATCGCACATCATACCTTGGTCCTCATCGTACCGCCAAGTATCGAGAAGGTGGCAGATGGGCTGTAAAATAGACGCCGGTTTGCTAAAGAGTAGCATGACGTCCAGGGACGAAGGCTTCCTAGCCAAGAACCCAGCTATGGTCTTCAATGACATAGTCTCCTTCGCCTCACATAGATTGTGGATGACCTAGAAAAAATTAGCCCTTTCCACTCCAGAACATCTTAGGAGACCTATACCTCAGTGACTGCGCTGACAACAGCGCCTGCATTGCCATCCATGTTTTCTATTTCCCCGAGTAGCCCTTCGACCCTTTCGGGGTCTGTCGCGCACTGAGCAACTAGTTGCACATTTATATACCTACCTCTAAGGGGTAGAGTATTTATCGGAATCTCGCCAAGTAGCCTCTCAATGCTCTCCTCAGGTATCAATTCATGCAGGCAGCAAGCAAATAGAAATTCTTGCCGCACATCAATTAACTGAGGCGCGCCAATTTCAAATAGGGAGGACAATGTTGGGAATGCTTGGGGGTCAATATGATTCAGTGCCTGCGCGATACAGATCTCGGAGGTTAGAGGTGGGAACATGGAGCTTGAGAGAGTTGTGAGGAGGAGGGGTAGTTTGTTGACAAGAAATGACCGCAAGAGTAAGATTGTTTGCGCATGTTCATTCTTAAACATAGCGTTTGACAGTATGTCGAACGAAGCAATGACGAGGTCTATCGCCATTGCCGAGATGTGGCCCTTCAAGATGGTTGGCATTTTTACGGCAGAAACCTCGAATGTAGAGCCTTACCTGGTAGCGGCAGTGCAGATAGTTCAATATCATTCCATCATCAACCTTTGGGCACCCGACCAGCTACTCCCGTTAGCACGTACGAGAGGCTTCCTTCTCAAACAAGAGACCTACCAGCGAGTTGAGAAAGATATACAACCCGGCCCGAGAATGCACCATGGGGCCATGCAGCTCAAGTGTTGATACATCTATTCCCATGACATTGTCGCCACCGTCGCCAATGGCTTTTGGCTGTTGACTATCGAACATGCTAAAGTGCTCCTTCCTGAATGTTTCGAGCCGCGCCGCGAGCTGTAGTGATGTTTGCGAGAGGAAGGGGGCGAATATGGAGAGTGAGCGGGCGAAGTTTTCTCGAATGTCTGGACAGAAAGGCAAAACAATAAGCTCTTTCCAAAAGGTCGAAGGCAAGCTGAGGATAAACGGCCGAGTAATAAAACAAAGCACTTGGCTGGTCTGGCAGGACCTTTGACACGCCTCGCCATTAAATCTTGACGGCTGATAAAGTAGCTATCTCTCTATGTGTGTTAACGCAGAAATACGGTACCTTTGTGGCCACTCCGGTTTAATATTCCCAAGACCTTTGGATTCCCAGAAACGGCAAGAACGAGGTTGCCAACGGCCTCTCGCAGAGCCACAGCATCAGGCCGTAAGCCAGTAGCACCCGCACCGCCATTGATACGGTCCATCATATCGTCCCTCACGTCCGCATTCACGATGGCCGACATCCAACGGGACACCGCCGACAGCGTAGCCCACGTCTCCGGGATATTCTTCGGCCTCTGCATGGACGTCAGGGACCGGGCAACCCGACTCAGAATGGCATCCTCAAACTCCGGGGCATTCTCAAAGCCATTCGCCACATCTCTACCTTGGCCAGCGGAATCATGCAGATGCGAATTCCGGAGGAGAGCACGCAGGATGTCGGGTCCATCAATGAAATCCAAGGCGAGAAGACGCTCTACGTACAGCGGCACCAGCGGATCGATGATGGGAGACGGTTCTCTCCTTGGCTCGAGAAATATATCTGCGATGCGGGACCCTGGAAGCGGATATCTACTGCTCATGACCTTGACTAGATCGTCAAACTTGACGGCTGGCGTGCGAGCGAGCAGGTTCCGCTGGAGAAACCTCTTCCATGTTTCAACCTCACCGCCCATACTGACGGATATCTGCAGTTCGTTTCTACAAGGCGATCACAATCCCGGCCATTGGATGGGGATGGGGGCTGGCAGCTGTATGGGTTTTATATGTTGGGTGTGAGGCTCGGCGAGTATCTGGTTGGTTTGGATACTGGTTGAGCCTTGGCGCCATCATTCTCTCTTCGGGCGTGTTGTTTCAAGCTGCTGGGTTGACACAAAGAGCAAGCTAATCGGGTCTACATGGCTGCTTTTTTGCTTTTGGAAGGCTGCACAAAGAGAAGCAGTAAGGCTAGGGACGGCGAAAATACCAGGTACTGGTCTGACTCTAACTTATTATCAACAGCTACCCTATCCACTGCCCCGTACCAAACAAAGAGCGAGTTGGTTTGTTCATCTCATTCCTTGAGTAAAAATACTACATACACATTATTGGTTCCTCTCTACCACGAGTAAAGCCAACAAAAAAAATGGACCAGCCTTATCAAAACAACTTCGGGGTGGACCCCATTTACCCAGCGTTACTCGCACAGGAGAAACTACCGCTTCCTGGATCCATCCGAATGGCTTGTGTAGAAGAGTAGAGGCCAAGGCCGCACTACCACAACATTAGCCCCACCCGATTTGCGCCATGAAAAAACCCCATAATAGAATAGGACCAACTTACAATAACAATTGTAATTATAACCATTAGGCAATTAAGAGCCATCAATGCCATCTTCTTCGGCGAGGAGAACCACAGTCCATAATTCATAAATAACCAAAATAAGCCACTCAGCCCATACGTGAACCAGCTTGCAAATAGCGAGCTCTAAATAAAACAATTGGTTAACCTTGTTCCCCCTATCCGCAACACCATGAGGATAACCTACAACTAAGCCCAATAGATTATTAAACACCGGAATTGCCTCGGCAATAATCCAAGCAATGAACCAGAGGATCATGGTGAGGAACACCCAACTGAGTCTCGAGAACGGGGAGCCGCTGCCGATATGCTTCGTACCACGGAAAATGCGAACATAGACGTATTTCTAAACAACAGAATTAAATCAAATCGATAGAAGTGTCGGGGCAACCACTAGGACCAGGTAGGGTGACCTACAACGGCAACGTGGCCATTAATAACCCCAGAAATGACAATCTAAATCAAGTTTCATCAACAACCGGAGCCCTAGGCAAACACATGTAATAGCTAAACAGACCGTAGGAATGGCAGCACCCCAGGCCACCTTCTTCAAGACGGGGCTTGTGGAACCCAACGCCGGAGAAGTCACACTGTCGCCGGCAAACCCGTAGATTACGGCGGCGGCGATGGCGTACATGGTGGTATCCGCGAATTGCAGCGCGATTAGGGCTTTAGGGTAGTCCTTGGGCTTTTTCATCTCCGAGATGAAACCGAAGAAGGTGACATGACCAGCTATGTGGGTTAGCATCGCACCAGTCCAATTAAAGCGCTCTCTAGAGCGAATCCCAACAGCGGGAGGTTAAGCTGTTAGGGCTGTGCAGGTATCGTAGCGGGTAGGATTGTGGGGGTTATCTGTCGCTTCCCTTGATAATAGGATAAGGGAGCTAGAACGCACCGTAGGCAAAGACAATATTCGTGACAGCCAAGAATCCCTTATAGAGACTTGTGCTATTGGTTACCCTAACGGTGCCATCACCTTGTTTCCAGACGGCCACTCCAATCATGGTGATGAGCACAGCCGTAGCAATGCTAATGAAAGCTACGCACGAAACATTAGTAGTTGCTCCCCCCCCCCCCCCCAGGCCATAAAGTACTCACAGGCGATCGAAAAGTATGAAACGTTTTTGAGGGTCCTTGGAAGCGTAAAGGCGATGCTCACGACCATTCCAACCACATTAAACACAATTGTGCATGCCCCATGGCTAGATAGGACATTAAGCATAATGGAGAATGTCAGGATGTGACTGGCCATAACAAAGATGAGAAAGGTGATCTGCGCGAAGCCAAAGACTTCACGTCCTACAGCACCGAGGAACACCTCCCCTGCATCTGCCATGTTATGGACGTGGGGGTAGCGAATCTTGAATTGGCCAATGACATAGCCAGTATATGTGGCAGCCAACCCTAGACTAATGATAAGTATGATGCCCCTGAGGTAGCAGCCCCACTATTAGCAAGGGGAATTATTTGACTAGTAATGGTTCCAGGAGCAGCGTTCCCCTTCTTAGAGTGAGCACGTACGGTACGAGTCCGACAGTCGCGAGAGCTGACGGTAAGGATAAGATCCCAAGGGATATCGTCTCTGCTATCATTACTACATGTATAAGCTCGGAATCAGCATGACTTCGAAGATGTTATGCGACGGAACTTGTGTACGCATAGCGGCATGCCTGCATAACGTTTAGTTGAGATGGACCTATCGTGAGTCAGGCGGAAGATATATACCACCAAGCCATAGTCCTATATTTCACATCAGAGTCTTCCTCATTGCCAAAGGGGTCTTCCTTCCCGGGATGGCCACTTTCGTTCCGTTCCCCCTCTGCTGTCCTAGGAGTAAGATCTTCTATTGAATCCTTTTTGCTCGCCTCATCCTTGGCTGGGCCCTCAAAACACAAGCTCCCACCGTTGTGAGTCCCATAAGACGCCTGGTTTGAGGCAATGACTCCGGATCCGTCGTCCCCATCGCTATGGCTGCTAGGGTGGAAAATGGACATATTATTAATAAGTGGGAAACACGCCGGGAGCTTGCAAGACTCGGCTGTCCCCTGGGAGGTTGGCTTCCAGTAAACATTCCTGGCCTTTAATGTCGTTACTAGGTCGCCATTACCATACTACCACACGGGCACAGGAACGCTCCTTCCTCCCAAATCTCTCACTCGTTCTATTCGCCAAGGTTCCGCGATTGTGCCGGGCCACACTAGTGCTCTAAGCCTGGGTTGTAGCGCACAATCAACAATGGGATTCCAAGGGAGAGAAGTTTGTAGCCTTAGGAGACTCGGGCCCACACAACTTCTCATATCTATTCGTGCCAAAAATCATGGGTAACTCGCCCACTATGAAGTAGCTTTAAAAGAATGGGTTGTCTGCTCGATAACTATCTGGGATTCAGTCTGACACCAAAATGTTATTGGGAATGGTAATGTTGACGATATACATTTTCTGCCTTTTTCGCTTGCCCCAACCCTTCCGCTGTTTATTATCCGTTTTTCTTTGCGCTTTCCTCCTGCTTTCCTACGATAGAGCTCGGGGACAGCGGTAGAAACCTGTCCAACAGCACATTTTGGCCCAGTGCGAAAAACGAACTAGATATCCAGTACACAAGAATCGCGCTAGGAACCTGTAAGGTTATAGGCCCAACGGCAAGAGCGAGGATCCCCAGTGTATTCTTCAACCGGCGCTGATATACTGATAAGTCCTGAGACCGAACATCTCGTGTATTGAGATAAATGTTCATGAAGAGCGAACCCGACAGAACAAACGGAAGTATAAGAAGCGGATCCGGAACTAGAAGATCAGGAAACCAGAGTGCGCCTTCCAGGGCAAACGAAGGCTCGATAGCTACACGATCGCTGTACGCCACAGCCTCTACTACTCCCAAGGGATTCCCTAGACCTGGGGTCGCCGTAGTTAAAGCTTCACTAGATATCCCGAGGTCTGGGGATTTCGAGGACGAAATGTCCTCTCTCGAAAAAATCAACCCCAACAGTCCCCTATGCGTTCCACACATCCTTCTTATCGTCTCTATAACCACCAGCCAAATAGGGAGCTGAGCCAGCGGCAAAAAATTCTTCCACCGTCCGCAATTCCACCGTTTGTATAATTCCGCTTGCTTCAAACGTATTGCCTTGGTGATCCGCTTCTCGCAGTTTTTAGGCCCAGTTGAACCCATATCACGCAAGGTGCTGTGACGGATCCGGCCCCGCCATGCTAGCAGAACATATCGTAGAGCATATTGTCGCTGTTGTGCACGGCGGGTGTAGATGGTTAGGGGTGCGATGAGGGCTGCGCGAACAAGGAAGGCGGTAAGAGGTAGGACCCCTACCCAAGGCAGAAGGGTAGTAGTGTGTATGGACTCGAGGACATGATGGGTTACGGAGATAACGGGCTCGATGAATCGTCGTTGTGGCGTGGAGTGGAAGCACTGGCGAGCTCGGGGCGGAGTTGAATTCCGGAGCTTGGGGCATAGATTGAGGTCCCAGGGAAGGCGGACGTGAGGGCGTACGGCTGCCATGAGTAGAAGGACGTGCCCAAGCCCCAATCAACCATTGGCAGCTCTGTCGGTCAGAACGTTGTCATTGGAGGGTGTGGTGTTTCAAAATAAATGTAGACTTGGTCAGAGCCGAAGCAGACCAAAGGACTGTAGGAAGCCATGACTCAGGCATCCCACAATGAATATTCCAAGCCTCTTCACAAATACTAATTATCCTACGACATGATTTGGTTCTACCTTTTAGTAGTGATACCCACCATTTCGGGCCTCTATGTGGCCCCTTCCATTGTCACCTACTTGGGCCAAGCGCTGGGATGGTTTCTCCGTCGCAAGTCCCGAGACCGGCGGGCCCAGCTCCTGTTCCGCGTCCAAGCCGAAGAGGAGGATCTGCGTAAGGGGAAAAGGGAAGTAGCTGGTGTTGAGGAGGACGGCTGGGAGACTGTCGAAAGCCAGGTGCCTGGGTCTGCCGCGAACGGGGGTAGAGCACCGAAGGAATGGGAAGGCGTTGTAGGGTTCTTTCATCCGTTTTGGTGGGTTATGGAGGACCCCGGGGTGGTTTGCATGGTGAAGCACGGTAACTGACGGTTCCCTTGGGCTGGCAGTAATGCTGGCGGCGGCGGCGAGCGGGTTCTGTGGGCGGCCATACGAGCCACCCAGAAGAGATGGCCGAAGGCCATTTGCGTTGTTTATACCGGAGACCATGATGTCGACAAGGCAGCTATTTTGGAAAGAGTAGAGGTACGTAGGGCCTATGGATACTAAACGTTTCCACAGAGAGCTAACTGCGGTCCTCGCTCTAGCAACGCTTCAACATCCAGCTTCACCCTCCAACCGTTATATTTCTATACCTCTCTACCCGACACTATATCCTTAGTAGCACCTATCCACACATTACCCTTCTAGGCCAATCCCTCGGCTCACTCATTGTGGCATATGACGCCTTTTCTCTCCTAGTCCCGGATATATTCATCGACACTATGGGCTACGCATTTGTCCTCGCTTTCTCCAAATTCCTCTTCCCGTCCACTCCCACAGGTGCATATGTACATTACCCTACTATATCAACGGACATGCTTGGCTCTCTCTCGGACGGCGGACAAGGCCTGAACGCTGGTACTGGCAAGGGGTGGAGGGGTAAGGCAAAGAAGAGGTACTGGCACCTGTTTGCGCGACTTTACAGCTGGGTAGGAGGTTGCGTGGATATAGTAATGACAAACTCTTCCTGGACACAAGCGCACATCCGCTCACTCTGGGGGCCCACTCGCGCCAAGCACTCAAAATTCTCAGATGTCCAGGTTGTCTTCCCGCCAGTAGCTGTGGAAGAACTGGAGCGGGAGATTGATGCCAGCGCCGAAACCGAGAGGGGACGTGAGAGAATAATCCTTTATATTGCACAATTCCGCCCCGAGAAAAACCACACTCTAATCCTCAAATCCTTCGCTGAACTCCTGAGCCAGCAATCGCCCCAGGACCCCCCCGCCAGACTTGCCCTCATAGGCTCCGTCCGCAATAGTGACGACGCAACGAGAGTCTATGATCTCCGTCTCCTCGCACACGAGCTAAGAGTCAAGGACCGCGTGTCGTTTATCTGCGATGCGTCGTGGCCGGAGATTCTGAACTGGCTACGAAAGAGCTGGATTGGCGTAAACGGGATGTGGAACGAGCATTTTGGAATCGGTATTGTGGAGTATCAAGCCGCCGGCTTAGTTAGCGTAGTCCACGACAGCGGTGGACCAAAGGAGGACATTGTTATAGAGTTCGATGGAGGTCCTACTGGTGGGTTTGAATCACACTGCACCCCTCTATCCAGCCTTCTGCTAATGCCACTTCAGGCTTCCACGCCACGACCGCCTCAGAATTTGCATCCGCTTTTAAAAAGGCGTTTGCACTTTCCACCAGCGAAACACTCACGATGCGTAGACGTGCACGGGCCTCCGCGAAGAGGTTCACAGAGGAAGCATTTGCAACGCGATGGATATCGCAAATGGAGCGGCTGGTCGGAGTGGGAAACCCGGGTTCTGATACTAAGAGCTAGAGGGCGGTTCTCTGGGCACATGGGCAACCTGGAAAGTGTGTATTCATATTTACATAGTACATGTCCTAGTCTATTCTCGTTCTCGTGGATTAGCCGTAGCGTTGAGTCCCACGCCTAAGCAAAAGTAGACAGACTATCACCATCACTCCTCCACGGGAATCTCCCCGACTCAAATCGCCATTTGCACCAACAACCAAGCCAGCAAGACCCACCCCCACGCAACCGAACCCCGCCAAAAAAAAAAAATAAAAACCCTCCCATTGCTCGACGACCCACTCTACCCTAACACCCTAGCTATATACTACCACTCTATTGAAGAACGCCTGTTGTTCTCCACAGCGGCAGTTGGAGAGGAGAAAAACCACCCAACCACCCAACCCAAGCCAGATCACGAAATAACTCATACAATGGAACCGCAAGTCGACCATCTGGTCGAAAAGACGTGGTGTAAGCCCCCTCCCCCCCCTCTACTCCGTCACAACAACAACAACCCCGCATCAAGCTGCTGCGGTGTATATATGTGGTTACATGAGTTACATGAACTACAACCAAAAAAAAAAATAGAAAAAAAAAAAAAAAAAAAAAAAGCCAGCCTAAATATCTAAATCTCCAGCTCGTCTCTGCTCGCTGCGCCCGGCGGACCGCCTCCTAATAGCCATATCTGGCATTCCAGGCTCTGGGAAGACCACCCTCGCGGCGGTGGTTACAAAGAGGATAAATATGCTGTGGCATAGCTATGAGGGGGCGACTTGTCCGGATGTTGCGACGTTTGTTCCAATGGACGGATATCACTATACGCGTGCGTACCTCTCCGCCATGCCCGATCCCAAACTCGCGTTTGATCGTCGAGGCGCGCATTGGACCTTTGATGCTCCGGCGTTTCTCCGGCTGGTCCAAACCCTCCGCCCGCCGCTCACTGCGGCCACTCCGACAACGTTCGCGCCCTCGTTCTCCCACGCCACCAAGGATCCCGTCGAAAACGACATCCCCATCCCGGCCTCGTCGCGGGTTCTCATCTTCGAAGGCAACTACCTCTCGCTCGACCTGGCTCCCTGGAATGAGGCTGCAAAACTGATGGATGAGTTGTGGTTTGTGGAGGCGGATCTCGAGGTTGCAAAGAGGAGGTTGGTGGAGAGGCATGTGAAGGCGGGGATTGTGAAGGATAGGGAGGAGGCGGTTGGGAGGGTAGACGGGAATGATATCCCGAATGGGGAGGAGATTATCAAGGGGAGGCTAGATGTACAGGAGGTGGTGAAGAGCGTGGAGGACAAAACATGGGCACCAGAGAGCGAGCGACCATAGCAAGCCATAGCAAGCCATGCTTGTATGTTTAATTCAATTTAAATAGTATACCTCAAAAACAAACAATATACCCATCATTAAAAAAAATAAAAATAAATAACCAATCAACCAAGCTTCCATTCATTCCAATCCACCCCATTCCACCCCTCCCTTTGAAATTAAAAAAAAAAAAGGACCCCATCAGCAAAGGGAACAAAAGAAAGAAAGAATAAATCCCTTCCTCCTCCCCCCGCGCCATCCCCACTTCCCCTTATTTTCCTCTCTCATCTTCCTCTCCCATCTTCCTCTCTCACCTTCCTCTCTCACCTTCCTCTCCCATCTTCCTCTCTTATTTTCTTTCATTCATTCTTTCTTTCTTTCTTTTTTTCTCCCCTCCAGCCTCATCTTGCACCGAGACAGGGTAGAGTCGGTCTGCGTGTGCGGAAATAAAAGTAAAAAAAAAAAAAAAAAAAAAAAAAAAAAAAAAAGGAAAAAAAAAAAAAAAAAAAAAAAAAAAAAAAAAAAAAAAAAAAAGAGAGAGGGAACCTCCAACGGCGTTTGCCGCCAGAGAAAAAAATAATTAGTGGTTGTTGAGT